>RSEF01000013.1:6288319-6336973 GCA_003993805.1 Himantopus leucocephalus | reverse complement strand
GGGGGGGGAGGTGTTCGTTTGTTTTGTTGTGGGTTTTTTTGGTTGGTTTTGTTTTTTCTGTTGTTGGTTTGTTGTTTTTTTTCTTTTAAGTGCTGTGCAATATTTACAGCCTGTATTTCAGAGCATTGCACAGTTTACTTCTATGAGATTTCTCATACCTCACTTCATTCTCTCATGCTTAAATCCAAGCTTCGCTAAGACTAGCCACATCTGAGGCACCACCACCTTCACTTTCTGTCCCAGACCAAACAGCTTCCTCTGCCCAAACTCAAAACCTTCTAAAAGCTAGAGAATGAAGATTGTGGCAGCAATGCTGAGGACCGTTGCTTCATCACTTCCCTGTCTCCAGCAACTCCAGCCATTTGTCAGTAGTGAAATTGGACAAGAGTTTTGTCCTTAGATTATAAAAGATTTGGGAGTAAATTATGAGCTTTATGTAATGTATTTGTATCAAGCACAACAGGGTCCCAATCTAAGGAGCCACGCTTCCTTACTAATTGCTATTTATTACGTGAAGTTTGAAACTAACAAGGTAATACGACTGTGCTGTCTGAAAAGACACAGATGCCCTAGTTGCTTCTATTTTGTTCATTAAAAACAATGAGGGGAAAAAAACCCAGAAAAATATGCCAGTGTTCAATGAGGTTAGTATACAGTCATTTTATAAACTGTACAAGGACAGCCATGCTTCCTTGGAGAAGTGGAAACTCATAGTATTTTACAATAGCACTCATCTCCTTGGGGATATGGCCACTGATAGGCAAGTGTTTGAGAATAAAAAATACTACCTACCAATTTATTGTAAATGAGAAGTTGCATGTTTTGCTTTATTTTGAATTCTCTCATGAGTGCTTATCCTGGGATCAGTGGATATGGATGAATGGCAGACTAAAGCACCAACTGCTTTTTTAAAAGAAGTATTATCTGAAATCGGATCTTCTTTGTTGGATGAAACCTAAACTGCAGAGGGAATATTTAACCTATTTCTATGGAAGAAATCCATAGATAAGCTACCACAGACGACAGTTAGCAGAACTAATTGTCTTTATCTCTTCCTCTTTCACTTGAGCTTCTAATAGAATGCTTTGTTTAAATATCAAAATATAGCGTCATTAATATCCTCGGATGCAGATTTGTTAATAATTAGGCTTTAATGACAACAAAGTGCTAGCATTCAGATTGCTTAGCAGATAAAACTTGTGTTTGCTCAAGAGACACCAAGTCAAGTTCACCCTCTTGCACTAAGGCAGAAAAATCTACTTAATATTAGCTCAGTGAGTTTAGCAGCATTTTCAACTGTAGCTGGTAATATTGACTCAAGAAAACAGTAATTCTCACGAAGACTGATAGATAGTCTTCATAGTCTTCAATGACTGACTCTCTTTCAGGTCAGGCATATTTATTTTGCCATATTTTTGCCTACCTACTATGTTCCTCAATTCATATTTTATGATTCTCTTCAAAGTTTAGAATACACATTCTGACACCACCACACAGGAATTGACAACTGCATTCCAAGACATAGTTTACTACCAGGAATTACACATCTGTGTTATATGTGCTACACATATCCCACTTTTTGTATCTCCTTTAGTTATTAATTGCTGTGCAAAAAAAAACCCCTAGATTCTTTGCTAATAACCACTTTGCACAGAGATACACAGTGCAAAGACTATAGGAAAGTAGAGTGGAAGGGCTCATTTCAGTCAATGCTGTCATATATGACCATACTTGGTTTTATTTAATTTGCTTTCAGAGAGCATTACAACAGGCTGAAATATCCGAAAGGCCACTAATTATCCTTCTTGAAAGAAAAGAACTACAAGGAGTTTCTCATAAAAGTCCTTTTACTTCTCCTAGTTCTGTCTAATCACTTGCTACTTGTCTGCAAATGGATTTGGTCTCATACATAGTAATAATGATGACAGATGTTTTTCTGCCAGTCAAACTTAACATTCAAACTTCAGTTGATCATTATGAGTAATCTACAATTTCCTCCACAATTAAGGCTGCAACTTTGTTCCCATTAAAATGTTCAATTTTGACCTCCCACTCGCACCTATTAATGAAGGAGAACTTAAGTCATACACGAGATTCATGGCAGAAGAAGAATTTTTGTTCCCAGAGTAAATTGAAGGAGGAAATTCCAATTTATGGCAATGCATTATAGATATTGCCACCTGTCAATTATCTGTCACTTTATTGGACGGAGAGAAGGAGGGAGAAGAAGAAAGCAATATAACTTTACTGGACTCAAAGCATGTCCTCATGCACAGAACTGAAGCTGAGACAACAGAAGTCTGATTTTAAATGTAATTGACAGCTCCTTTACTAAGATCAGGATGGACTATGGGCTCAGAAAACAGGCAACAAACAAGCACTATAGCTATCTTCCCCCTGCTTTTGCCTCATTAAAACAAACTACCTTTCTCTCAGGCACAGAAATCCAAACTCCCTCAGTAAGATGATCCAAAGAAATGCAGGAAGTTCTAACACAGTAGAATTTATTTAGATGAATTGAATGTAGTCCAATGATAACTGATTTATGATGCTCCAGTATTAGAGGTACTCACTGGATTTCTAAAAATTGTTCTTCAGGCAGTCTCTAACAGAGAGAGAAGGAACATGATATGACGTAGTTTAATGGATTTATCTACTGACAATCTAATGCACAGGGACAATGTTTTGTTACCCAGAGTCCAATTTTAAAAGTTATTAAGATTTTAATAGGCTCACTAGATGGGTATGTTGACTCTGACAAGCTAATTTAGGCTCACTGGCAGTTTCAGAGGTGCTGCATTAAGTGTTGGAGCTGGCCAGTTTGAATAAACTCCTTACTTGAGAACAGCCACAAAATAAAATAAGCTCTTCAGAACAGCTGAGGTTAAAGGATTCGAAAACAACTGAGGGACGTGAATAGGCAATATAAAGCCAGGACCCCTAATGAATTTCTAAATAGACCTGCATTTGTTATGCAGGACAGAAGGCACCAAAGAATAGCCTTCGTGAACAACTTAAAAAAAAAAAAATCTTCTTACTGCATGCAAGCACACTAAGTAGTAGCAGAAGGACTGAAATACAGCTTGAGAAAGCTGTAGATTAAGAAATTTGTTTTTATAAAAAACCTGTTTCATTGCAGAGCCTGTGGGAACTCAAAAATCATAATCATTTTCCAGTCAGAACCCATGAATAAAGATTTTGATTGCTGAAATGACTCCCATGCAACTTTTATTTTTTAATGGTGAGAAAAAAAGAAAAATTACTTTGTTTGAGGGGTTTTATTGTCTGATGTTTTTCCTCTATATAACTTGTTTTTATCTTGTCAGGAACAAAGTAAAAAGGAAGAAAGTGAAACAAAATCTTGGTACTAATATTTCAATGGCAGTATACTTAATTCTAACACACCTTTTTTTTGTTAGAGAAAATATAAGTTTGTAACTAGTAACTGATGCTGTTCCTCAGATGCTAAAAACACATTTAAGAGTGGTATTTATTACAACAGAAACTTAAGACTATTGATTTACTGATGATAGTTTATTCCCTCTCTAAAGGTCTAAATTTCTAGCAGAAGCTTTGGAAAATAAAATAAACTGTCAAAACACTTGTCCACTAACTTTTTTGTATCAGCAGGTATGAGGTTTTCCATTAAGAACATTTTGGCAATTCTAGAAAGACAGAAGATGGACCAACTCAAAGTTATCATAGGATATTAGCACTTACAATTATCCATCTGAATCTACTCTTTGGACCTTATTTTTAAGTGCTTTGTACTTCCCCCAGACAGAACAGTTCACATTCTGTGAACACATGGTATAGTAAAATCTTTAGGAAATGCTAGCACCCAAAAAACCGTAAGACCAGAATGCTGGCACCAAACGTGAAGCTAGCAGTTGATGCTGCCCAGCAATCTGGAGCATTCTCTGCTATCCTTTATACTGCCCAGGAGGTTATTAATACCTAACAGTGGTTTGAGAGAGATTTGTTTTCAGCATTGTGAGACACTGAACCTGTTGAACAAATAATTCAATAATTTGAAATAATTCAAGAGGTTTCTTTTTACCTTGAGCACTTCTGTCTAACCCCCCATATTTACTTGAGTATTCTTGGTGTTTACGAGTCACTACAAACCCCTCAATTTACATTCTGTTGCCAATACTTTCTGACTTTTTCCCTGCTAGTTGCTGCCACTAGGTTCGCATCTCCTCTAATGCTTCTGGATGTTTGCATGTTACATTTGTTCACAGATAAAGTGAATGAACCAGTATTTTTCTTTCCCTGGATGGCTCTGTTCTTGCCCTGACTTGCCAAGGGAAAGAAATACGCACACATCTCTATGATACACCAAAGCCTAAAATGATAATCCAGTGGTAAGAGTGGAAGCTGATATATCCAGGTACATGCACAGTTGTCTTAATCCCAGATTTTCATTTGAACACAGGCCAGTAGTACCAGTGAGAAATAGAAGAATTCTTGAAGAGGTGGTTAAGATACCAAGGTTCCTCCCAAACACTAATGAAGTTTGGCCCAAGGACACAATTTTTATCCCTTCTAAAATTCCACTTAATGCCTTAAAATATATACCCTGATAATTCTGGATGATCTTGTCCAGCCAGCATTTCTTGGAATCCTGCTAAACTTTTGACCACAGTGAAATCTTGCTGCTCATTGCTTCTGTAGCAATGCTTTGTTTTCCTCTTCAGTCACACTATTGTGCTATATGGTTTTTCCTTACAAAACGTTTACATTGTAAGGCAGGCTGCAAGCTACCACTATATGCCACCAGTACTGCCTCAGGGCCCCCCAATTCATACCATGTTTCCCTATTATTGATTTGGATTTTTTGTTTTGGGCTGGGTTTTCTTTGCAACGTTTGTCTCAATGAAGACACATCACTGTCATTTTCTTCCTTGAGGCAGGAACAGGATGACAATTCTAACATTTATATTCTAGATGGCAGAGTTCAGAGGAATGCCTGCCTTATCTGCTCCTGCTTTCTTGCTTGTTGGTGCTGCGGTTTCTGCCATCTCTCAAAGTTCATCATGCATATACTGAAATGTGAATTCTCCTTATTTCACCCACAAGCCCACAGGTGAATTTTATTCACTGCAGCATAAGATAGACACACTTACCTAAGCTCACCTCATTTTTCTATCAAAGTTGCTGCTTAACAAGAAGTCTATTATCAGTATGTGTCAGCAGCTGGCGAAGCTATGATACACAAGAACTTCAGAGTCAGCTCCAGCCTGCAACATGCACCTCCACAAGATAAGACTGACTTTCAGTGAAGTGACCCATCAGTGGGACTGCTGCATTTATCTGAGTAAGGAAGGACAGAAGGAATGATTGGTGTCCTAACAGTGGCAGCACAGAACAAAGTATTATTCACCCTGCAATATCAAATACAAGGATGCACAGTTTTCTTGAGACCCACAACAAAAATACAGAAGATTACTTAAATTAGCAGATGGCAACTTGTTCAGCAGCAGAGAGGGCCCACTCCACCTTTTCAGGTATACGGCACATAAACACACCACACTAAAAGCCAAGTACTTATTCACATATTAGCCATTTGATCCAGTATCACACAGGGATTTCATATGGCACTCCAAAGGCACCCATAGTCTCTCTTGAAGTACAATGATTTGCATCTTCCGCCTAATATTCCCCATAACAGAAATCTGAAATCACCAACAAACTGAAGAGCTCCGTCAAATCTCTCTGAACAGGGAACACTTTATTAATCTAATCAAAATATCTCCCTTTCCACACTCATGGTTCAACACCACATTTTACCCTTCTCTTTTCAGCACTGAACCACAGCTATGGTCACCTTTGTTTCTTATTGCCACAGCTAATCTGTATAAACCAAGCCTACTCAGCAGCACTGCAGTACTCAGTAATTCACTTCTCCCTTCTGCAACTGCTATGTCACAGGTTAAAAAAAAAAAATAGAAAAATCGCACAAGTAAAACCCTCCAAACAAAATGATGCAGCTGATGGACAATACTAGTACGCTATACTTGAACAGTGCTAAACCAGCTTGACAGGGTAAGGGCAGTAAGGTACACCTCTAATAATGTTCTCATGAAAGAGACAAGCAGACAAGCAAGCACTCCAAGTACTAAGGAAAGTTTTTAAACATCATATTACTGTCATGAAACGAATTAACAAAACTGCCATCTTAGAAACCCAAGACACCAAGTAATTTTAACATGGCCTTGAAATTGGTATTGCCTGAAACACAAGTCTGAGTTATTGCTCATTTAAGAAAAAGAATTATCTGTGCGTGCATGACATCTTCAAAATCTCTTTGTATAAATCAGTGAGAAAGGATGGAAACTTAATCTATTTTATCACCACCTGGGTGGAGGAGATATCCCCCAACTGTGGAAGTTGTGTGTATTAAATGGCAGTGGGGAGATTCCATTTCACAGCATCACAACGTTCCTGCATGGCAACAGCTACTGTAAGGCAGAAGAGCTTCAGAGGACTGGCAGGGGGATGCCACTTACAGACACATCAGGAGTGGACCATAAGCCTGAGTGAATACTAACGTTCTAGGATTCACTTTGTGGGTTGTGGCATTCCATAAAAATTAAGTTCAGAACGAAACACCACTACAGAACATATATTTAAAAGTACCTACTGACTACTCTGCCAACTTAACAATAAATCTTTTGAAACACTTACTTTATCAACCTAATTAGTAATCTGTATCATCAGGAAGATGAAAAGAATATAAACTATTATACATATTACATACACAAAACGCATACATATAAATCTACTGTCAAATCCCATACAAATTACCTGTCACAATTAAGTCATTCACAGTGAGAAGCTGATATACACACACACGCATACATCAAGCTAATTATTTTGCACTTCTTTTTAAACTAAGATAATGGGCATACTGCTGCTAGTGGGTAAATCCTGATCATACATTATATCACACTTCCTCGCAATTTTGATGAAAACTACAGGTGGAAACAGATTGTAATGGGAACATCTAATTGAAATTCATCTCCATTTTGCCTCAGATGGAAGACACGCTGCTTGAGCCCTGAAACATATTCAATTTCATTCAAATTGTATGCAGATTTCAGGCAAAACTGAATTTTTTTTAAAAAAAGTTTCAGAGTCCTGCAAATGCTTTGTAACTACATTTTCAGCATCTGTGTACTCTTCTGCCTCCATGAAGGCTCCTTACCAAGGCAGGCAAGGAGAGATACAAATCCCACAGAGGTCTATCCTTTTGATAGGAGTTTGACATCTTCCACTGACATGTTCAGTCACTTTAGGTCCTTGTGGATTCACTGGGGCATTAGCTGTTCAGTATGGTTCCTTCCAACACATTCACATCAAAAAATAGACAACCCATCTGTCTTTCACCTTTCAAAATCATCTTGTGACTCAAAGTTGCAGCTTGGGTGTTTTGAGTTCTTTTTTCTGGTTTTGTTGTTTTGCAAGTACAAGACTGAAAGCGGCCAGTTATATAGAAGATTTAGGTGGAAAACAGCAAACAAACAACACAACAGGACTTCCCCACACACTCCCCATATGGATACAATCCAGAAATCTAATACAACTTACAATGAAAACATACAGTGAACTCCACTTTAATATTTGTCTGAATTTACATAATGAATAAAAACACTGAACAAAAAGTTTGAAGCAGTATTTGTAGCAAGTAGTAACTAACATGGCCTTCCTCTTCTTGCTACTCATTGATGCAATCCCATTTTAAGTTAATTCAATAAAGAGCCTGCCTTGTCATGTAAACTAATCATTAATCCAATTACGTGACAGAAATTGATACTCTATTGCTTATGCTATTGTCTCCAAACACCAGGCATGCTAGAAACCAAGAATCCCCTGTAACAGCTGTATGCACATAAAATACAGCAGCCCTGATTACCAGGGCCCTGACTTTCCCCTGCTCTATGACTTTGGTATCATGACACTGAAAGTGAAAATTAAGGATGCTGACAAGTAGATGACAACCTGATATTAGCCCTCATTCCTGCCCAATGCTTTCCTTGGTATCTAAATTTCTGGTTTGATCCTCAACAGCAGATTTTAGCTCAAAATTAAATCCAAGTAAAAAAAAAAAGAAGAAGAAAATACATATATAGAGGATTATTTTTAAAGAAAGATTAAGAGAAATAAAGCATTAACAGAAGAAACCCAAAACTTAGAAATCAAGCTCATTCTAAGAATGGATTCTGAATTAAAGTTCAGAGTTTGAACATGCCTTCTTAATAAGGCTCAAGCATTTTATTTTCATGGATACACACAGGGAGAGAGAAATACTAAACGTGCTACCTTTAAAAACCCATAGGTAATAGAGAAGTATTTATCACTATTTTAAGAAGACAGCAATGAACCTGCTTTCTATTATTGTTGTTTATAAATGGAGAATTTCCCTTTTGCTATTTATTTTCTCTTAATTAATACAAGAGTACAAAAGGTAAACCCTGGTTTGTTACTCTTCTCTTCATTTAAGCAACAATCATTACTTAAAGATGAAACACTCCAAGACTTAATTTCCCCATGCTCCCTCCCTCACGAGAGGGGAAAGGTGGGAAGAGAAGAGAGGAAAGTGTAATGAAAACCACACCTGCACCCAATTCTACCAGAACAAGTTCAGACTACAGGAAAACTATGCAAGGCAGAGGGGCTACAAAGAACTAAAATTGTAGAATTCCTCCACCTAAAAATGAAAGTGGAGTATCTCCCAGTTCTGGAAGGTAAAAAAAAAAAAAGAAAAGAAAAGAAAAAGAGTCAGACCATGTCCTAACCTCACTTTTCACAAGCAACTTTCCACCTCTAACCAGGATTTCAGCCCATGCTAGAAGAAGGGCTGCAGCAACAGTAGGCCAGGCCAACTGGCACAAGTACTGCAGGCACTGAACCCTAGATCTGAGAAAACTCTTAAAGAAAGCATTTCTCAGCAGCTAGCAGAAGGTTACAGGACAATTCCAAAGAACAAAAATTCATTTTCTTTAACTGGAACCTGGATTGCAAATTATGATTTGGCCACAGATAGGGCAATATGTTATACAGTACAATATCCATGTGACAGGATATGCAGCCATCCAACTCTTCTGGTGTGGTATCTTGAGACATTTCTCACCTATAAAAATAACTAGCACTACAATAAATACAGTTACTACATGAGGAAAGGAGAAAGCGTTATAAAAATGTTAGTTCCTGATGACATTGAGACCCTTCAGTCACCTAAAATAGGTATTGGCAAGGCACACGTAAAAGATAACAGTAAAAAGTTGTCTGATGTACCCACAGATTAACTGTTGACAGTGGGAAATCTTCTGTACAAGAATCAGTATGGATCTACCCTCTCTGGAAAGCATAAGCAGTCAGAAAACACACTAAACTGACCATCTGTTCCTCTCTGATAACACGTAATTAACTAACATTTATTCAGCACTTAAACTCTTTCCTTTCTCTTCATATTAGTCAAGGATGATTATGCTAAATCCAGATGTAGTTAACATATTGTGCACTCAAGTAAGCAATGTCCTTACAAGTACATGACTTGCCTTCCTGGCTATCCACCTTCAAAGTCTCAGCCATGTTGCCTTGAAGACCCTGTATGTTATCCTCTTCTGTCCTCACAAACTGGTCTAGTGTTAAGGCATTTTGTACATGATTAACTGAAGAAAGCACGGAATTATACACTGTCCTGTGGGCTACAGTAACCACACACACTAGCCGATATACACATCTGTCTAGAATTTCTTCCTTTTATAGAATACAGGACTGCTGATGACATAAAATCAGATCAGAGTACAGTACCCAAACAAGACTTCCTTCAGTATTGCCAGCAACCAGTATTACTTTGGTAATCTAACAGACTCTCCTGGGGATCTCCTGGACTTCTGGAGTCTTACTGACATATCAGAAAGTCAATGACTGCCTAAGAGAGTCTTTCCAAGCAAAGCCCATGTCTCTCTCTCTGCTTCTCAGGGAGGTTTGTGTAGAATTCCCAAACTAACACTCGAGTGATATAATAACCTGTCACACAAATACAGCTGAAAAAAAAGAAACCATATTCTGACAAACTCAAAAGCACACTACATTCATTATAGCCTTATTTACTCACAAGTAGTCACCAAAAAAAAAAAAAGGTATCATGTAATTCACCATAACTCTTTTCCCTACTGGTCTCCCCAGTTCTGTACGTCTGGCAGACGTACATTCAAGTGCATACTTCAAAGTTCATTAAGTTGACACCATTTCTTGTATACGTGTCTTCCCCTTGCCTTATGGCTCGTTTAAAGATTTTAAACCTTTGGACTGGTGCAGTTTTAAAACAAGACAGTTACTCATAGTTTTGCAGAATTTACTGGGGTGGGTTTTTTTGTTTGTTTAAGATGAAGAAGCTGCATTTGGAAGAGGTAATTAAAACAGCGACTCTTGGCAAGTTACTGCAGTCCTGCATCACCAAGTAAAGCATCTGGAGTCATGCAAGTCTCCGACAGAAAGCCTTCGCACATTCTAATGCTGCACACAGCCCCTCTCCTGGAAAGCCTTTTCTAAGGTGACACATTTTCATCTGTACAGGCTTTAGGATTAGTCTCTAGGAACTCGTTAAAAATGAGTCCAGGTTTTCAATGGACTAAGGGGTTTTGCCACAAAGGTAGATATGATAGAAGGTATTCTTTTAATAGCAGCTTCTCTGTATTTTTCCAGGAAAAGAATGCCAACTTAAGATATCTTGAGCTAAGGTCAACCTCTGTTTTCTAGATTTGATTTATGACATTTCTACAGCCATTACTGGCATTCCTTCAAGGTGCCAAAAAGCCCTTGATTCCCATATATATTTACCCTTTTTTCTATTTGCTTTTACTATTAAAGCATAAAGGCTGGACTGAAATGTTCATCCCACTTGTAAACCAAGAAGAACAAACTCCCATAAAGCTCAGCAGCTTACCATTATTTGTCTTGCACACTCACACATCCTTTCAAGTCAAATTACTGCTCTGAAATGTGAAGGTGTGATTTACACCAGCTCACTAAGGGCACTTTCCAAATGGTAATTACTTAGTTCCGAAAACTGCATTTTAAAACCAGTTCTATTATTTTACCTGCAAGTTACCAGCATATACTATTTCCATATTGCAAACACTAGTGTGATTTTTCACTGCAAATTCATGACTTAGCTCAGAATCACCTAAAATTAAACCATGATTTGAAACAAAACAAAAAGCTGTGAGGAGCTCTTTAAGTGCCTCCCCAATTCTAACAGCAGTATTGAATTAACTTGGCCAGGATAAGGGTGAGGGGGGAAAAGAAAAAAACCAAACCCAGAACATTTAACCTCAGTGAAGCTAGAAGATAAGGTTTTAGAAAACGTGAGGGTTTGAAGATTAGGACTCACTGACCCGGGCCCCCGCTAACAAATCCAAAACACATTTGTGTTGACATTAACATTTTAACACTAGTTGTACAGAACAAACCACATACCTCAGCTGAATTCATAAAACAAAACTCAAGAACACAAATTATTTCACTTGTATGTCATATTGTGGTGGGAGTGGTACAAAACCTTTACAAACCTAAATGTCAAAGGAATACACACTACTCCCATAAACAAAGATCCTACTATATAGTGTAAGAAACCTATAAAAATGGTGCTTGTATGGACTATCTACATGGATACTGATGGAATATTCAAAGGAACAGAAAACACCTAATATAAAAATATGCGTTTTTTTCCTCTTATTCCATTTTAATGTTCTTACTTGTTATGGGTTGTTGGGGTTTGGTTTGGACTTCTTTCTAATTGACTAAAATCAATAAAGAACACAATAGTCAAATAAAATACTATTAAGGAAGTTAAAGTTTATTTGCAGGTACAGTCAAAGACTCTGGGTCTATAATGAATTCTAGTTTTCCAAAACTTTGCACTTTCCATTTAACTTTGTGTTGATTTATGAGTCAGTCTCCTGGGTGTTAACTGTATATAAAAGAAACATTAACTCAGTGGAGGCAATAGTTTGCTTTTTTAATAATAAAAAATGCATACTGTTTATACCGTTATTGCTTAGGAAATTAGATAACATCCCTTCTAATACCCTGTGCACAGGATACTGTAGCAAACCACTTAATGTGCAATAATAGAGTATTGACTAGGCACAGTGGTACGCAAGACAGTGCTCCCACCAGGTTAGACAAGTTCCATGCTGTTAGAGCCTCTGTAGTCATACATTTGTTGCACCTTAACAAAAAATTTTTGAAAAAAGATTACCTCCAGGCATAAAAAGATCAAATTTACATGAAATATTTTGTGGTTATTTCATAATAAACAGTGTTCATAAGAATCAGTGTTTATTTCACAAACAAAAAATAATACTTTTTTTTTTTTTTTTCTCAGTAATGGCTCTATGAATGGGGTACTCTGGAGTGCTGTATATACACCACAAGAAGGCAACATAGGATTTCCCACAAAAGGCACCCAGAAATACACTACTGTCATATGGTTTGTGTAATGCATTTTGCCTATATTTTTAAAGTCATCTTCAGTTAGTCCTGAACAGATGTGACCACACATACTTCACACAAGCATAAGAGGCTCTGTTTGGCTAACTTAATCCTGCAGGCACAAAGCACTGTGATCAATGCTCAGTCCACTGGACAACATACTCTTAACTTCCTTAAGCAGATCTTAGCTGTTTCCCAACTTCTCAGCACACTTATTGCACTTCCAAGATAACACTGGCAATGTCTGGCTGTTCAATTAGGCAAAATAAGCAGCTGCCCTGGGCCAAAGACCATCACAAATAACACCCAAAGTCCTGCCACCTCGTGAACAAGCACCTTAGGAGAAAAATTCTTATGAACGATATAAAACTGATAAGCTGTGATTCAGCTTTAGGTTGACTTTTCTTGTAGAAATGTATCTGGATGCAAATACCCAACAAGCACATAAATTGCTCTATTGGGTTTGCATGGCAAGGTTTTGGTAACAGGGGTCTATAGGGGTGGCCTCTGTGAGAAGCTCCTAGAAGCTTCCCCCATGTCCGACAGAGCCAATGCCAGCTGGCTCCAAGAGGGACCCGCCGCTGGCCAAGGCCAAGATCATCAGTGACAGTGGTAATGTCTCTAGGATAACATATTTAAGAAGGGGGAAAAACACCCATGCAACAGCACCAGCAGCCAGAGAGGAGTAAGAATGTGTGAGAGAGACAACTCCACAGACACCAAGGTCAGTTAAGAAGGAGGGGGAGGAGGTGCTCCACGAGCCAGAGCAGAGATTCCCCTGCAGCCCGTGGTGAAGACCATGGTGAGGCAGGCTGTCCCTGTGCAGCCTGTGGAGGTTAATGGTGGAGCAGATATCCACCTGCAGCCCACAGAGGATCCCACACCGGAGCAGGTGGTATGCGCCCAAAGAAGGCTGTGACCCCATAGGAAGCCCACACTGGAACAGGCTCCTGGCAGGACCTGTGGAGAGAGGAATCTGCTGGAGCAGGTTTGCTGGCAGGACTTGTGACCCCAATGGGGACCCACACTGGAGCAGTCTGTTCCTGAAGGACTGCAGCCTGTGGAAAGGACCCACAGTGGAACAGGGCATGAAGAAATGCAGCCCATAGGAAGGGCTCACATTGGAGATGTTAGTGAAGGACTGTCTCCTGTGGGAGGGACCCCAGGCTGGAGCAGGGGAAGAGTGTGAGGAGTCCTCCCTGAGGAGGAAGGAGCGGCAGAGACAACATGTGATGGACTAACCACAAGCCCCATTCCTCATGTCCCTGCACTGCTTGGGGGGAGTAGGTACAGAAATCGGGAGTGAAATTAAGCCTGGGTGGGGTGAGGGGAAGGTGTTCAAGATTTAGTTTTTATTTCTCATTACCCTACTGATTTGATTGGTAATAAGTTAAACTTATTTCCCCAAGTCAAGTCTCTTCTGACCGTGATGGCAGTTGCCAAGTGATCTCCCTGCCCTTATCTTGACCCACGATCTTTTCATTATTTTTTCTCTCCCCTGTCCAGCTTAGTAAGGGGAGTGATAGAGCAGCTTTGGTAGGCATCTGGCATCCAGCCAGGGTCAACCCACCACAACTGCAAATAAATAATTCCCCCAAATTTTCATATGTAGTACATTCCAATCCACCTGTAAAGTATTGCTTCATGAAAAGAAAGCACATCTTTTTATAGACAGCTGTACATACTAGCAAGAAGAAAAAAATCCATACTAAGCAAAGCCATCTGCTCCTTTCAGAGGGAGTTTACGTTTGCCTTAAAAGGACAAAGACAATTTGTAATTTAGCCAAGTTTTTGTTGGTTGGGCATTTTTTCTTCATTAGTTTGTTTTTTAAAGAGTTAGAGGTAGTTTTATGTACTACATTCGCCCTTGGGTCTTCCTGGCAGGGGTTCCTCATTTTCAAAATCACTGTTTTCTACGTTTTCTAAGTACTTCTGTCTCCCACACCACCACATGAAAGATACATAAAAAAAACCACAGAGGGCTCACTGACATATAGGACAAATAGCAACGCTACTTATGCACTGAATGCTGTCAAATGCAAAAAGCTAAAAAAGTAAGAAGAAAAATGCTTTCCAGATGCAATGAGCTTGATGAAAAGATTAAGGAACTGCACTACTCATAAATGTGGAAGTAGAACTGTTCAGAGATGAAGACAGGAGAGAAAAAGCAGCACTAAATAAAGGAGAAACAATATTCCACGCAATTTCATCCTTTTTGGGGGTAGGTAACTGGAGAAGAACCAAAATATTTATCTCAAAAAATAAAATACGCCAACTATTTCTCCCACAATGCACAAGGTGTTTAAATACCTTGCAACATGGGCAATGCAGTTAGCAGAAGGGAGATGTGAAACAACCAAATGTCAGCTCTCATGAGACTTCAAAATATTTCTATTTTCAGTAGCAGCATTTGGAGGCAAGGGAGTAGAAGCTTTTTTTTTTTTTAGGAAAGGAATATGCGAAACAGATCACTCCACAATTGTTTTGTTGGAAAAACAAAAACTGTTTTTACTGAATGCAATTTTTCCAGTCCAAATTTAAAACTTTAGCTCATTGATTTTAAGCTGAGTTTTAGCGCTCTTCCTTAAAGATGTCACCTTGTACCAGGAAAAGAGGTTGAGCTGCGTGAAGGCAACATTTACCCCCAAGTACAAGTTCTGTTCCCCCCAAGTCCCACTAAATGGAAAAATATAGCTAAATGAATCCAAGTACTTTACATGACAAGCAAGGATCACAAAACGTAGTTCTGTGCAGTATTACACACTTATCAAAATTTCAGTAAAATTACCTTGTATCTTCCATTTATAGCTGTAAGTTTAAAAAGCACTTAATTTTTATACAGACCAAACATTAGGGTATATGCACCTTTATGATGACATGAAACTCTTCCACCGCAAAAGTCTTACAAATCCTCAAGGAAGGGGCTTCAAAGGTGCTTTGGGAGAAAAATCCTTGTTCCGTCAGTGCTATGACTGCAAGACAACTCTCAAGTTCCAAATATTGCAGTAGAGCTTGTTTTGACATCAACTGAAATAACCCACATGAAAAAGACCCAGATAAAAATAAAATCACTTCAGAGTACGTGTTTCTGCACTCATACAGCTGCATCCCAAACTCTTTTAATATCAAGTTAGCCAAGGGAGAAGCGGATACAGCGAGCACCTGCTTGCTTTAAGGCAGCCCAAGGCCCTTCACGTAGTACAGGCACTCACCACTGCAGCATTCTTTTCAGATGAGTGCAACACAGCTAATAATCAGGACTTTTGGATAAAAATTTCTCTGGCATTTACGGTCATTCCTGGTTTTGGCCTACTTGAGTTTATAAGACCTTCCTTTTTATGGTGCTAAACAAAAAAAATAATACTTTATCCTATTAGTTACCCAGAACTATGTCAGGAAGATTAACCTTGTACGAGGGTTCTGTAATATATTAACATAGACATAGGAACAAGGCAGTCTCAGTGAGGAAATGATGCACTAACAGTTGAAGGCCATCTCCCCAGGATTCAGTGTATTATCTAACTTCTTTCTATTCCCATCTTTAACTTCATCTTCCTGTATAACAAAGCAAAACACTTAACCCTTCTTTGTCTCAGCTTCCCTATCTGTAAAATAGGAGTATTAGTACACTAACTGTACGCTTTGAGGTGTTGTACAGCTTTTCTCATTAGCATCTGTGAAGTGCTTTTCACTTCCTTACTGCTTATCAGCTGAGAGGAGCAAAAATCATACTGCAAATATGAAGATATTTTCACTGATGTCTTTGGAGAATGGCAAGTGGGGCCATGAATGAAAAATTGCATAAATGTAGAATTAACATAGATTAAAATATAAAATTAGCATAGATTGAAAGACAAACACCTGCCAAACAGACAAATATAGCGTACAATAGGTACTCAGCTACCACTATTTAAATTCTACATCTGGGGCACTAGTACTCTACAGAAAAGAAAACTCTGCAGTAAGTAAAAAAAGACTCTTAAGGGTCAGTCAGATTTTGAAAGTGACCAAATTTTTTTCAAAAGCCTGTCAGTCAGTCTCCCAGTACAGAAACAATGAAGCCCTCTATTGTCTATATGTAACAAGAATTCTGATGTGGTAATTCATTTGCTAGCACTGCTGTTGTTCCAAGTGAAGACAAGTGGGACTTGGTGCAAATTGAGCTAATTGGCAACACTTGATCAACTCAATTAGCTCAAATCAACCCAAGTGTGTCTCTGTCTACAGTTACAGCTCAACAAGGATGCAGTCAGGCTATAACTGCAAATTAGAAGCAAAGAAATGCAGATTTGCTCTGCCTGCCCTCCAAGCTGGGCAGAGGTTACCTGGTTCAAAGTTCCACATATGTGTTACCAAAACACCATGTCATGCTGAGGTGGCCTAGCTAAATTCTTGCCTATGTGAACATGAACTGGGAATATTTCCAAGCAAGACATTTTGTTCATAATTAAACAAAACAAGCAGGAATGGCGCAATCAATACCAGTATTCTAAGAAAAATTTCTGCATAAAACTAGAGTATGCACACCTTATATAGGTTTCAACTATTTCAATGCAACAAGATAAGACTGCTTTGTAGGATAAAAGAATCACATCTTAGATGACGTTGTTGAATTAGTCCTGAGATTCCAAGGTGTCTCCATGCGGAGGAAATGACAGGAAACAAAAGGGAACTTAACCAGCTTGCCCACTTTGCTCTCCTTTCTCTGCTGCCAAGAAGTCACGCTGGCCACTGAGACATGGACAGATTACTGCACTGCAGAGTATTGGTGATTTTATTGATGAGTCTCTCGAATCATTACTAAAACAAAGTAAGTTGTTCACTCCTCAGCTAGAGTCAAGTGACTATTATCTCAACCTTGGCTGATGATAAATGATGCTACCTTACCCACTCAGGCCCTTGACCCAAATTTACAGTTAGTCCAGAGACCTAGCCAAAACCTTTGAGAGAACAATGTCTAATGATGCTCGTCTCTACTCAAACTACTCCTTGACAACTCTAGTTGAAACTCATGGGCCAAAACAGATATGCTTCGATAATCAACACAGCTGCCAAGGCACTTGGTGAAAGTCAATACTTCCTCTTGCTCTCCCCTCTCTGTCCTCCATAGTTAATATACAATTCTTTGTAGTTCCACCAAGTACCTCAAACTTTTCTTCTTTGGATCACAGGAAGACAAACGGTGCTACTTCATACAGACTCTAAAACTAATAAAAGAAATCACTAGTTTCAGTTAATTGCTTATAACAATGCCTATCTGAATTTATAATTTTACTGCACAAAGCACCGTACAAAAGTAGAGATGGCAAAGATTCAGATTTTGAGGACACGCAAATTGCACATAAAGCAGGAAAATTACTGTCAGTTTTGAGGAGTGAGGTCAGGGAAACACCAGGATAAGATTCCTGCCAAACATACTAAAGAACTTCACCTACAAAACTAAGTGCTTCTACAGTTAAAGTCTGGGTATGCTGTTATTTGGGGAGGTGGTGTTGTTGGTTTGTTTTATTCGGGTCTTTTTGTGTGTGTGTGTGTGTGTGTGTGTGTGTGTGTGTTGTGTTTCTTTGATCTGAGTTTTTTGGGTTTTTTCTTGGAAGAGGAAGGAGGTTTTGTGAGGGTCTGCGTTTCTTAAAGAATATTTCCTTGCATAGCTGTGGCAGACTGACCTCTGCTGAACTACTCACTTGCGTAAAAGCACATTTGTGTTCAGCCTTTAGGGACTGACAAGTCAGTATTCCACATTAGAAGCAAACGTGCTGGTGGGAAGCAAACATCTAACTCACTCTGGTGAGTTGACTATTTGACTTCCGAGAGTTGAGTATTAAACACAGTAACCAAATTGAATTTAAAGCCTGTACCAGTTTTGGCTGGGATAGAGTTCATTTTCTTCATAGTAGCTTGTATGGTGGTGTGGTTTGGATTTGTGATGAGAACAGTGTAGACACAGGAATGTTTCAGCTATCGTTGAACAGTGCTCACTCAGCCTCAAGGCCTTCTTGGTTTCTCACACTGGCCCACCAGCGAGTAAGCTGAGGGTGCACAAGAAGCTGTGAGAGGACACAGCTGGGACAGCTGACTGCAACTGACCAAAGGGATATCCCATACCATTTGACATCATGCTCAGCAACAAAAGCTGGAGGAAAGAAGAAGGAAGGGGGATGATGTTCAGAGTTACGGCATTTGTCTTCCCAAGCAACTGATACACATGATGAAGCCCTGCTTTCCTGGAGATGGCTGAACACCTGCCTGTCGATGCCAAGTAGTGAATTAATCCCTTATTTTGCTTTGTGGTTTGCTCATGCAGCTTTGTTTTACATATTAAACTGTCTCTATCTCAACCCACAAGTTCTCTCACTTTTACCCTTCTGGTTCTCTCCTCCATCCTCCTGGGTGAAAGCAAGTAAGCGGCTCTGTGGGATTTTGCTGCCAGCCAGGGTTAAACCATAACAAATACCTATCCTCATTGTTTGTCTACCCATCATTTCATCTTTCTCATGAAATTCTTTGCCCAGCCACACTGTCACCTATTACAACTCACAGATTTACTGTGATGTAGGGTTATAAGATGTCTGCATAATAAGCTGCTATTTTCTAGGAACTGAAAAAACAGTGAAGAGCCAAAGATAATGGAGGTTATCATCATACCTCATCAATTTTCAAGGAAGAGACTTCAACGCTTTCAAGCTCCCCTTTATACTAAAAATAAATAAAATGAAATACAACAGCCTCTAAAAGCATATGTCCCTAATTAATAATAATGATCAGATCCCACAATTGCAGCTTTTGTATTGTTTCTGACTTATTACTGGAGCAATGCAAACAATCATCAGCACTAGTGAAAAATTAGACCATATATATCTCCCAGAACCTACATTTTGGCATTACCTTTGACAGTAACCATTCAAGCTAAACCAGAAACAAAGTTTAACAAAGCAAGTTTGATTAAAAAATTTAAAATTAAAACAAAAAACAAAAAACAAAACAAAATGCAAAATCAAACCACCGACCACAAATGCAGTATACTACTTTAGTGTTTATTAATATTCAAGCCACATATTATCATCCTCCACAGTCACCCAAGCAGAAACAAACAGATATACCTTACAGGGGTTCTATGAGATTAATTAGTTAATAACTATAAAACAATTTGAAGGTATAAAGCCACATTACAGAAATGGTAAGTGCTGTAACATTATATATGCAGAAATTCTGACTGCATGCAAAGTAATTACAGGAGCAGTTCAAGTTTTCTTGCTTAATATAACAAACTGTGTCCCAGCCCATCAAACCATTGTTTCCAAGGAGTGAATATTGAGTGGAACTAACAGCTCACAGTAATGGAACTGTTCTCCAGAGAACACAATACGTATCACTACCTCATAAGAAATAAAACTGGAACACAGCAGACAAACGCAAGATGAGCACAATAACCAGGCTGATGCCATTCTTTTATCCACGCAAGGACTAGAAGAATTCTAAGAGAAGCTTAAGAAAGAACATCCCAAAAGAACGGTTTTAAACCTGTCTCTTGTGCCAATGCAGTGCCTATTAATGTCACTTTCCCTAGGGAGTACAGCATTAACAGCAATGCCTCAAAACCGGCCCAGAGTGCTTTAGGAATATGCACACATGCACACACATGTACATACACTAGAAGTCAAGGCCTGATTCAGGTTTTCTCTCCAGTAGATTTAACTCAAGGAATTATAGCAATTTCACAGAATTGACTCTGCACTTGTCAAGAAATGTCTTCAAAACCACAGAGGTCTAATTCTGAGCTTGGCAGTCTTCAGAGCAGTCCATATCTCCAGATCATGCCAGTATTACTGCACAAGAGCATTAACAGAGTTATGGAGTAACAGACTTAGTCAACCTTGAGAAGTGAAAAATATAATGATGGAACTAAGTAAAAATGCAAACAAAAAAATATACTGTCAGCGCTACTTTGAATTTCCACATTCCTACATCATTATCCAGCCATTTCAAAGGTAAAGATTCCTGTGTAACTGTCCTCCTCTATGTTACATGACACTACAGTGTAACTGGCCAATGACATGCTACTCCCCACATCTGCATACTTAGTCACACTGATCAACTAGCTTACCTTCAATAAAAAAAAAATGCATTTTTGAAAGACTGAATTTTTAGCCTTTATCAAAACACTCACATACTATAATCCTAACTACATAGCCTCACAAAGTGAGTGTTCTTTGAAGAACAAGTCAGCAAAGTATATATATCACGTAGGTAACACACTCATATCTCACAGCTGGTAAGAACAGACAGCACTAAGAACAAAAGGGAAGCGGCAGCAGAAAAACTCTGCCATACTATTGCCTCTTGAACTCTCCAGTTTACAAAATTAGATCTTAAAGTAACCTAGCTTTAGAAACAAAACTCACAAGCACAACAGTGGTCCTGCCTCTGCTGCATTACACTATTAAATAGGTACCTTGAATGTAGTAACAGCACCAGAACTTAAGTGCTGGGCCAGCTTGAAAACACCAGCCTCTGGCTCTCCAATGGAAAACACGTGTTCAGAGAGGTACATGAATGTGAGAACAAATGCCTCACAAAATATGGTCAGCATCTCTTACACTGATAGGATAAATTGTAACCGAATACCCTGTAATCCATGAGAGAGGCACAAAAGTGATAACTACAATGCGAGTAACCAAAGGAAAGACCAAGAAGAGCTCACCTCCTGCACAGTGCAAGAGATGAGTGACAGCCTCCTAATTTCAATTGACAGAGGGGCCAGCTGGGATGAAAAGCTTCTTGCTGGGCATGCTCCCTTGACTCAGCTATACATTTATATTGTCCTCCCATTCTAAATCTGCTGCAGTAGATGAGATAACATCTTTTTGTCAAAGCCCATGCACCGAGATCCAGTAAGTTCAGGTCTAGACTACAACCAGTACCCTGCTGCAGCTGTCCGCAGTTTTGTTTGTACTAGCCCTAATTTAAGTGTCCATAGAGATTTCTGTGCACATTCTATCTCCATTTCTAAAGCTTCACCTGAAACCAAAGCTGATCTAACTGACAAAGAAATATTTGCACTATATTTTATACAGTTTTAACTTTCCTCAGTGCCTTCTCAGTTGCTTATCATTTTCCTTGCCATCCAGTTTACAACACAAAATTCAGGATATTTTCAAACAATCTTTGCAAAGCCTCCTCATAGTAACCAGCTTTACCAAGTTCTGCTGCACTAATCTTTTGTCAACTCCATGACCAGTGTGTCATGTTCTCTTGAAGCTGAGAAGGACAGCAGAGATTCAACCCATGAAAAAGTAATAGGCAGAAGACAATCTCTCTGAGATTACTTTCCATAAAATTGAATTGGCAACATCTGCTCAATCTACTGTAGATAAACAGTGAACTATTTTCCAGCTCATTAACTCAGAGGATAAGATATTAAATAAACCCCAGGGGCCTCATACTTTTTTTATCACATTTAAGACTTGTCCCAAACCCACCAAATTAGTTCTTCTGTGCAAGAGAGAACCTAAGAACGGAGTTGCAGTTACATAGCAAACACATACCCATTTAAATCCCTGGATGACCTAAAAAAAAGGTCCCTGCTTAATCTGACTGTGTTTCTAATTACTAGTCACTTAGCCTAAATTATTAACCATGTCCTCGGCAGTGATGTATGGTACATGTAAATTTCCAAACAGGATCCTAATAGAATTATCTAATTCTATTAAACCACAAACAACTACCCATTAAATATTTATTAGGAAGCTTGCATTCACTTAAAATAGATTGGAATGTCAGCAAAACACTTTGCTAATCCCTTCTTCATTTCAACCTTCTATGCTAAGGGTTCAAAATGAGCTAATCAGAATCACACTTATTGATTAAGTACAAATTAGTTGGCTAATCAAAATCAATAAAAATAAAAAGATCTGAAAAGAATTTACCAAGTAGACCATGGATTTCTCTGAAAAATACACTCTGTTTAAATAAACACATTTGTTAAATTCAAGATTATTTGATTATGTAAAGAGTTTTAGCTTATTCTACCATGGGGGGCAGGGGTGATAAATGCCAACTAATTAAATTTTCTTTGTAGCATCAATGAGCTGCACTTCCTAAAAAGAGAGAACTGTTTTAAAGCACTTAAAAGATTCAATAGCATTTTAAGTTCTCAGTACAGTTGTTAGGTTGGATTTTTCTACAGCTTCCACGGTCTAACCTGGCACCAGAGCAAAAGCAGTATTTTAAAAAAAACGAAGGGACAAACATCCCAAAATCATGCACAACAGCAACCATTCACCTTCCAAAAAAAACAAATGCTAAGGACAAGTAGAAAGAATACAGGAGACAAGTAACCAAATGCCATGTTCTCTCTATAGTGGTTATAGATGAGTTACACAAAGACAATCTTTATGCCATTACATTTTGTGGCAGATCCTGCCTTTGGTCAGCACAGTTTTCCATATATTCACATATACATTCGAGTCATTCCAACAATATCCAGGCTGCTTACTGTTGAATTGTAACCAGCCCGCTAGTGACAGATGTCCTCTAGAGTCACCCCTCAGGAAAATACAAGTCTACATTAGCTGAAGGAGAAAAATTAAAACAATCCTCATGCAAGAACCACGATGTTCCTGACCCAAAAGCCAAGCAAATTATGTGTTCTTGAGCCCAGGAATCATAAGAAAGCAAGCCAGTCTCTTTCTCACCTGTTACTTCCTTGAAGAGATGTACTTTTCAATCCCCCCCCATATCATTTGGAACTTTTATCTATATAAATAATCTCTGTGGCAAACTCTGTACCACATCTGATGCACATGTTCTAAGCGCTGCTACCATCCAACAGGTGACACGGGACACTGCTCAAGATCCGAGTGATTTAAAATGTTGGCCTGAAGTGCATGTTTTGCAAGGGAGGAGGAAGTAGAAATCCTGGAACTTTTCCATGCTCAGATGGACTGTACACCAATGTCGAAAAACCCAGAGAGACATAAGGCAAATCAGACAAATATTATGGTATATTTCTCCTTATCTTATTAGGACTCCAAATTCTCTTTCATTTCTAAAAATGGTGGCTGTCCACACACAATCAGAAGAAAAGTAATTGCTTTTTAACATATCTGGGTTATTTTAAATCCCCTGTAATGCCATTAAAAAATCTGAGTACAATAAATTCATGTAGAAACACTAACATATAGTAAGACAGGATTTCTACTAAGAAGAAGCACTAACACATGAATTCATAACTATCATGAACAGAAATGTACTGAAATTGACACCCAAGACTGAAAGTGAAACATACAGAAAATTAAATAGATGTAACCCTTGTGAGAAAACCAATGACTTGCTGGTCAGACACTGCCAATTTTAAGAGAAAAAGTAAGCTTGCAGTGTAAACATTGCAAGAAGTAAAACTTCTGTTTTCAAGGCTATTTGCTTTAAAATCAAACGATTCACATGATGTACCTTAGATGGGGATGGTCATGTCATTAGCTTACTTTGTTTCATTCTGCTTTGGTTTACAGTGCTATGCAGAGGAAACAAGCCAGCTTTCCCTGTAGGATGTTTTTGGTTGGCCAATACACGAGTATTCCCACTTCTTCACAGAAACACAGAATCTCCTAGATAGGAAGAGACCTGTAAGATCATCTAGTCCAATCATTAACATAACACTGAGAAGCCCACCACTAAACCATGTCTCTAAGCAGTTCTCTTCTGTCTCTGACAATTCCAAGGATCTAAAAAACACTGCCTTACTTCTAGGAAGTCAGTTGGAAGTTTTTTGTTGGGGTTTGGAGGGGGTTTTTTTTGTGGTTTCCCTCTACCCACCCAGGCAACTACTCAGCATTGGCCTACATCCTTCTATATCCTTTGCAGGGACTGCAACGGAAGTAATGTTATGCTGTTGCATGCTGCCCCAAAAATTCCCACTCACCCAACAGTGCAGAAGGAATCTACTGCTGATATAACTCCAAACCTATTAGTAAGAAAGAATTAAAAAAAAAAAAGAATAAACCAAAAACTAAAAATTCCTACACTTAACACTCCATAGACACATGAAAGATGTTCAGTTATGTTCAAGCCTTCTAACTGAAGACTCTGTGCAGAGCCTGACTGCCCAAGCAAATTGCTAACAGAGACCGATCTGCACTATATCTCTGAAGCGTCCAGTGTAAGTAAAGCAACCTGCTGCTGTTTTTTCTTCTCTTCGGCATTTTTGGGGTTTGAGCCTTCTAGACACCTGCCCAATGTTTTTGCTGTTTTCACATATTTTTCTATGAGTCTTTGTTATCAAGCACAACTCCTTTGGTGGTAAGAAAAGTGGACCTGATTCTGCACTGCATGCTACTTTTTGTAGTCTTGTAGACAGGGCACAATGTGAGATAAAACTCTATCATCTCATAAATAGTAGCAATTTACAACCACTTTGCACAGGTGTAATTGACTGCAGAGAGCACAAGATGGGGAGAAGGAGGCCTGATGAGATATTACAAGTGAGCAAGGCAAGCAGAAATTGGCCTTAATTTTTGTACAATAGCCAGCACTTTAGCTCCTCACTTGGAAACTTCACAGCTGTGAAACATTTACAGAGAGGCAAAGCAATTACAGAGCACTACCACTGGAGGAACTTAAATAATTTAAGGTTCACCATGTCTCTGACTCATTTTACTTCATTTTTTCCTCAAGACCAGATGCTGCTCATTTTAACACCCTTAATTTCCACATATTGAGTTGATGTTCTCTTTTCATCTAAATGTATATAGACTACATATGCCTCCATGAAAATACAGAGTGATTATTTCCAGAGTGAGAGGATATGGGTTCCTTTCCATATCTGAATCCTGGAAGAGCCCCTTTTTGATCTCCAAGCAAGATTTTTCAGAACCTATAAACCAGCCATGCTAGCTTATATGGGGCTGTTGGCACATCTACAGAGAACTGCAATGTCATTACAGAAGTTAAAGTAGCACTTGTAGGGAAACACTGCCAATGTAAACTGACTTGTATACATATGTAAGTATGAACTCATCTCAGCAAGAGCGTGTGTTCAGCCTTTTGTTTGTGCAGTATCGTGCTCTTTATGGTCTCATTTTATTAATAATTACCATTTTAAGAGGTAGAATTGGAAGAGGCTTATCATAAACATTCTCTGCCAGGCCCTGATCATTCCTTATAGTATATCCATTAGAATCTTGTTAAACTGAACACTTCAAAAATTCATGTTACTGCAAGACTGAGTTTTACGCTAAAAGAAAATTTTCACTTAAAAAATATAAAGTAGCTAATCATACATGCAAAATACACTCATTAAAATCCAAGGTGGCCAAGGCTGGTGTATGACCGGCAACTTCATTTGTGTTTGCAAACACCAGAGTAGCAAAGTAGTGGATTTTCTGTTCCAAACACCTTTCCCTCCCCAGTTCTGCTCCAAGCCTACTCTCTGATGCAGAATTATGCTACTAAATCCAAATTTCACTCCATACAAGGTCAGCGCACACAAGAACACAAAAACCTGTCAGCTTTAACAAAGATAACGCTGAAATTCTAAGCTAAATAGGTGTGGTTTGGAAGCGGGGCGGGGGGGGGGTGTTGTTGGGGGTTGGTTTGTTTTAAATGCTCTTTGTTTCTAGGCAAGTCCTTACTAGGGATGGGGGTGGGGGGAAAAAAAAAAAACAACAGGGTTTAGGGTTTGTTTCAGGGTTTTCTTAAACAAACAAATGTTATGTCATTGCTAATTCTAATCAATTACGATGACAACCAAGGAGAAGGAACACAGATGACAAGTTCTTATACAATGTGTTAGTTAACCAGAACATAGGTAGGCAACATGACAGTAACCAAACGGTTGTTCTACTACTGACAATAACAACTGTACTGTTCAAGCAACAATATTTATGATGAAGATATATACAGTAATAATTCATGTAGACAGTTGTTGGCAAGATGGGTGAGCTCCCATATCCTCCCTGTTACTGTATTTCCGACACATTTCTCAGCATTGTTTACCTGTCTGCCTTCATCAGCACTTTCAAGGGTGTCCTACTTGAGCACTGTAACTGTTTCCTGTATTTGTGTTGTATTGAAAAATACAGCAGCTTTGATAAGCTGATCAAACTCTTTGCTCCTTTTGTATGAAATAGTTGGAGACTCGTCCTTCTGCTAAGGAGGACTGATTTGTTTGAAATAGTCTTCCATTTAATAGTTTGTCACAACAGTTTTGTTTTAAGATTCTCATATGCCCAAGTATTTTACTTTATTCACTTAGTCTGTGCTGTTGTCCTGGTTTAAGCGACACAGGATTAATTTCTCTTTCAGTAATTTTACTTTGCAATAAGGTCTCTTCTAACGCTAGGGAAAACTGCATTTTTAGAAGACTCTAGTGTCTGAATTTGTGAAAGTATTTGCTTTATAGCCAGCTATGGTATGCGGGTTTCAAGGTCTCAGTTAGTCAGGTGCAGGGATGACAAACGGCAAGAGCCGGACACTTGACCCAAGCTTGCCAACAGGATAATTTCACACCACGAACATCCCATCCCATTCAATATAAATTAGAAAGTTTGCTGAGCAGTTGTGAGAGACTGGAACGTCAAATATTTGCCTCAAACCTTGCTTGTGCGTATCTTTGCAAGGCGCAAACGACCAGTAGCAGAAGACCATTCTTCTGCAAACCAGGCACGGCCAAAACCGAGACCCATCTGGGCTGAGCTGGCAGCCCGCCAAGGTCTTTACCTAGTGTATAAAAAGACTGTGGAAACAAGCTGCGGTGTGCACCCACCACCAAAGAATTGAAGACTGAGGACCAACGAGACGTTGCTGGATTCATTGTGGTGACTATCCTTTGCTTATCTTTCTGAATGCTTGCTTAGTTTCCTTCTAGTATTTCCTGCCTTTCCTATCGCTCCATTCCACTATACCTATTCAATAAAAACGGCCTGACTGGCAGCATTTGACCTCTTTTGCATCTCAGTCTCACTCTTGGGATCATTACGCACCTCCCCCGAGCCCAAAATCAGAACGGGACTTGTCAGCAGTTCTCTCTCTTCATTGATGGCTGTGATCTTGAGAACATCTTGCCCTGATGCAGGACCCCTGAGGTCTTCCCTTCCTCCCGAAGCTGTAGTGCTCACAGTGTCCCACATTTGCTGTCCACTGCTGGGAGTGCACAGCTTCCTACTGACAGAATCCTTGTTTATTTTACATTGGTATCAATATTGGTTCTTAGTATTATTAATGTTAATTATCCAGTCTTAGTCTATTAAATCTGTTTCAACCCCCAGGTTTCCTTGTTTTTCCCCATTCCCCTTCCTGGGTGGGCAGGGGTCATTGGGTGAGAGAGTAGTTGTCTGAACAATAAGTTGTTCTGGGTTCCTCAAACCATAACAGCTATGCAAGCCTTGAAGGAGAAAGACATCCAATTAGACCTTCACAAAGGAAAACACTACCAGTGGTCCAGGTTGTTTTGCTGCTAAATACTTCACTGTAATTCAAAGCAGGACCTAGTAGCAACGGCACCATGAGCCACAGACTGCACGCCCTCTGACGGTGTACTGGCAAAGCCTAACTTGACTCATCTATGGAACACTGCAATTGATTTCACCTCTGACTCTTACTGATTTTTACATAACAACAAAAAAGGAAGAATTCAACGTTAAACCCCATCTTCTACTGACTATTCTGTCAAGCCTCTTCAGGGAGATTTTGCATTACACAGTAGTACCAGAGGAAGAGTGGCAAACAAGTCAGAGACAACAGTACACATATTGACTTTAATTTTCCATTCCCATTTTCAAACAACAAAATAAGCACAAACTTATAACAGTGCAACCACTTCAGATGTATGAAGAAAAGCTATTTTACTAATCAAACATTGCCATAATATCCAAAATACTTGCAGAAAATGCAACAGTGCAGGAAAATTTCTTCAGTGGAAGCACATCTTTCTAGCCACAGCTTTTTCAGGGTACAATTATTGCAGGGCACAATGTAGACATGAACATGTTATATTTCTCATTTCGCCTAACTACATTCTCTCCCATTTTCTCCTACTGTCTCCTATAAAGTGGGTAAGACCTTGGAACTACAAAATTCCTGAAAGAAAAATCTACTTCTGGAAGAAGGAAGAGGACAGAAGCCTGAGCCTTTGTGACAAAACAATCCCATGGGCTCAGCGGCATGCAAATTTGACAATGCTAGGTACAAGCTGTAAGGAGTATTACAAGAAAGAAACAAGTACACACACCACCCTCATAGAAAAAAAGGAACAAGGAGATACTACTGTATTTTCAAGTTCAATCCCCTGCAATCACACAGTAAGCACAGGCCATAAAACAGAATCACAAAAAAAAAATCCAAACCAAAAAAAAACCACCAACCAACAAAACAAACACACATCTAAGAATGGCAAAAAGCTACAGACTGTAGTTCAAATTCCACTGTACCTTGTATCATATCTATCTGCTAATTCTTACATCTCACCTTTCCATAGCACAGCAAAAGAAGACAGATCATTGAGGCTAGGATCCAAGAAGTAACCCACTTCCCTATGAAATGTCACCTATCCCCTTCAGACTAGTTATTGTTCTAACTCAACTATACTAGCCAAGGTAGTAAAAAAAGCCAGAGGGAATGGTTTTACTTATAATGAAGACAATGGTAAAGTTAGATTAAAAACTCTAAACTGATCACAAAAATGATTCCCCATGTGTAACTGTGTATCCCTAGCCAGATTTCAGACAGAGAACTGAAATAAGCAATAAGAACTTCCACAAAAATCAAGCAGAATAATAAAATATGGAAGAGCATTATGTAATTGCTGGCATGGCAGCAAGAAAATTAAAAAGCATCAGCCACTGACCACACAAAACTTCGTTCTGAAATATCAAGACAGTCAAGGATTTGAGTCTTACTGAGATATATCAAAAACAACTACTGCCAATTTGAATCACTACTTATCAACTTTAACTCCTTATTTTGTGATGTATTCTACAAACTTATGACCTTCAAAAGCAGCCCTGCCAACAAAAGCACTACGTTATAGGTATCTACCAGAAAAGCGCCTGAAGAAAATGCTATGCAAAGGTCAAACAAACTGAACTGAAAAGACAACTTGCACAAGAAGTATCATTAACACACACACACTATGGACCTCAGTGTCTCAATGTGATAGCTCACAGACCTAAAAAGTCCGTTTAGACTCATAACTTAGAGACTCTAAACTACAGATTTAAGTCACCCCAATTTGAGTAAACCTGGCAGATGACTACACATGACCTAAAAGCAGAATTCTTGAGTGTTCAAGGGAAATATCCAGCCCCATAACTCTCAGGACCACACATCATCTGACTACCAGTGAGGCACAAAAACTGAGACTGTAACTCCTATGCATCATTTGGAAGGATTTGCATAATAAAAGGTGCGGTTCTCAAATGTCAAAGTCTGAACTATTGTCCATTTCATTTACAGGAAAAAGTTTTAAAAGGTATAATGTTTCTGAATGCTCTCTTTTTAAAGGGATCAAGAACCCTAGATGTCCAAGGAATTGGTAGTAGGCAATGCCTTGCACAAAGCTCAACAAGATGAGTGAAAGACCTCCTAATGACCCATTGGTCACTGAATCCAACTCGTACATTTTCTCATTTCTAGGTTATAACAAGATTCAGGTTATCAATGCTTAGCTTTAATCCAATTTTAAATAAGTAATGTGAAACATGCCCATTTCAATTTCTTGGGACATAAAATCACCCAAACATCCTCTATTACCGCGTTACCCACCCCAAAAACAACTCAATTAACCCTCTGACACGTATCAGCCATCTCAGTACTTGAGCATACTCATAGGAATTCCATCCCAGTTTTCTTCTTCTAAGGTTTTCTGGCTTCTTTCATAAACACTAAAGCACTTTCATACTTAAAATATTTAATTACCAGGAAAACTTGGTAATAAGCAAAAGATTTATATCACTGTAAATGAACTATAGTTAATAATCTGTGAGTAATTGATAAAGCAAGCATTGGTAGGTTCCAAACCAGTAACATTTAAAAGGCCTCACGAAGCAGTAGTATATTCTTTTAAGCAGTGTAAGGAAAAAGGAATAATAATAATAATGTATACATAAAGCTATTTAGTTCATTTTATGAACGAGTTTCACATCAGTAATTTCCAACATCCAAAAGACTAGCACAGGCCCTGCAAAAGGCAGTCTTGCTCCAACCAAAAGCTAGGAGAGGAGACTCATAGGATGATCTCTATGAACCGAAATGTAATCAAACTGAAAACAGCAGCTGATTTGTCTGAATAGAGAAAGGGAAAATGTGCAATATCTTTAATATATGGATGGTTGGGTAGACTAAATGACTGTCACACAGAAAGCTTATCTGTAAACACTGTAGAAAGCCTTACGATTTTACCACAATAAATGATTGGTTTCAATCAAATGCTGCTGAAGCAAATGGCATGGCCCACAGGAGTAATTACCAGTCTCTTGACTGAAACAAAGGGCAATTACAACAAGCTGAAGTATGCTCACAATAGTTGAGCACTTGATTATAGACTGCTGCAGCAATCAGCAAGAAAGGGGGGGGGGGGGGGGGNAGAGAGTGCCTACATAGTCCCCATTCAATATTACTGCATAGTGAGGGATAGGCTGCCATAGTGGCTAACTTAATGCAAAGCCTAAATTTTGACTTTTGAAACACAATACAAGTATACTAAGTATTTTTAAGGAATTTTAAGTATAGAAGAAGAAAAAAAAAAAATCACAAGGCAGGAGACAAGGGAGGGAACTCAGTGTGGTCTTGTCTACATCTGGCTACAACTGCGTAAAAAGTTGCAGAATTCCTGGTGCAGAAACTAATACTACATTGCAGTACTGCAGTATAAGCAGTCCTCTGCCTACAGTCATTCTCTGCATTATCTTTAAGTTTGTCTTCACAGCACAGAACTGAAGCAGGGCTAGCAGAACTATGTTACCACACTGAACTACACAGCTCAACTGCAATAGCACTAGAAGTATTTTCATAAAAAGCAGCTCAAGATACTTTTAAAGCCAAACAAGTTTTGGCATTACTCTTTTCACATTTCAAATCAGGATCTCAAAAAACTTCTATCACCTCATTAAAATCTCCACTGTGGCAAGACTAGTGGACAAAACATAACTAAGCTGACAGAAAAAGAGCTTTTCTCTGGCTTGGGTAGTCTGCAATGCAGTACAGCTACCTGGGGAAAGAGACTTCTATTAGCATGGGCCATACTCACAGCATAGGGCTTTGCTGGAGCACCTATGGTGGTAGAGGTTCCAGGGCACAGCAGAGTGCTTCAAGCGCCTACACACACGGTACCTACTAGCTCCCTTAAACTCTAATTCCATCAGCTACCTTATTCTGCATTAATTACCCTTTGCAAAATTCATCTTCAGACTTACCAACATTTTCTTGAAAGCACCACTCAAACATGCAGACTCGCCATACAGAACAGACCCTGCCTCTGTTTTAGTTTCACTGTAGTTACTTGTACTTCTAGATGCTAGGAGGCTGGCAGAGACCCCCTGGCAGAGACCGAGCAGTTAGTGGAAAGCAGGTCAGAGGGTGGTGGTGGAAATCACAACATTATCATTCTGCACGAGACAGGTGGGATACTGGAGTTGGTAGATTTTCTTTTTGGTAAAGGCCCCCAGGAATGCACAAATAGCACTATAAGAACACCCCTCTTGTGGTATGCCCTCTTTCACTTCATCTATCTGCAGATTTTAGATGCTCCTCCACTCTAGAGAAAGAAAAACTAACTGAACATGGTAGGTCCCATCCGTCCCCCGCCCCGCACGCCCCCGAGTGCAGGTACACAGTAGCAGAACAGGACAGCTTCCAAAAAAAGTGGTTTACCATTGTAGTTCCATTAGGTTATAGCTAGCTTTTCTGACAGTGGCACAAGTCCAGGACAGGAAGACAAGCATAATGTGGTACATTATGTCCAGAAGTTCAGATGGTTTAATAGGGTCTGTGCTCACTGTCAGTGATGCACTGCAATGTGCCATATTGCCATAGCATTTTTGTCCCAAATCCAGGTTCTTTTAATCCAGTGTTCAAGGAGCCGATATACACACAGAGGTAAGATACTTGTTTACATCATTTCTGCGCAGAGCTGGGTGCTAGGTGGTTCATCCACAAAACTAGCACAACCCGGTAAGCACAAGGTTAAGCATTTATACCTTTCAAGCAACAGTTTAGCACAGTTATCAGTACTTTCTACACTTATTTTAGCCATGCTCATTCCCATTGGTTCTTGCTGGACCTCCTCTCTACTTAAATCACAGCGTCCTCTCTTTTTGCTCCATGTGGAGGGGCCTTTTGTTACTAGGGGCCTTTCCCTACCCAAGGGCCGGTTTTTTACTGTGTTAATTAGGATAGTTCACTCATAGTTCAAGTGACAACTTCTTTGGCCTTGTTAGCAGTTCTGTTCCTTTTGTGCTTATCTCCGTATTCCCTTATTTTGGCTAATTTATGGTATCCTCCTGTTCTTTCTCCAGGGTCACATCTTGTTAACTATTTACAGTTCTTACTTGTACCCTTTACTTCTAGTATTTCTCCAACAGTATTATTTCAAAGTTCAGCAAACAGATACTGTTCGTAGGGAAACTACTGCACTGACTTCAGTTTTGGGGACCCAGCAGGAACCTTTGCCTCGTACACAGGCCAACTGTAGCTGCTTCTGCTGAGTACCTGCAGACAAGGTGAGGCATGTTTCCTTGGGATACAAGGGTCCTGTCTGCTCCACTGTAAGGCAATGGCTTTTACTCTGGTAGAGGTTCCATAGAAACTATAAGTCCTCATCTCACAGAGAGCCAAGTGGAAGAATACTTATCTATCCAATATATTGCTTAGTGCACTAAAATAATTTGAGGAATATTGTCTTACATGCCACACAAGCTAGAGGAAGGAAAAAAAAAAATCATCTGTGAAACAAGAGACACTTTCACTTCTATCTGCAATACAGCAAAGGGGAGCTGAATAATTTCCCCACTCCCCATCCTCAAATGGGTTTTCAGGTGCATTTCCTCAGCTGCTCCCAGAAGTGCTGATGTACTGTAGACAAAATTTTTAAAAGAGTGCATAAAATCCATACTATCCCCTGGCAATTAGAAGATGTACCTGGAAGGACCAAACTCCAGTCATGGCTCCAGGGCACACTCAGTAGTTTACTCTGTAGAGTTCAGCTAGGTCAACAGCAGGGACTGAAAAGTACCTTCCCAAATGCACACACTTGGTCAGTCCAGGACATTCTCTCACAGATATGGGTTCCAAAACTCCTATGGCAGAGGAAATTACTGTAACCCCCTCCCTCCTCATAAAGGGTGTAATGCACAGCACTTAATGTATTTTTTCCCCTTGGCTTCCTCCAACTGCTGCTCATTTTATTTCAAATAACTCCTTATGAGGAAGAAATCATTCCGTCTCCACTAGAGCAAATGGAGCCACAAAGATTGCAGTCCCCTACCCCATGAGCCACAGGCTCTATCTGTGAAACTCTGCCAGAAAGAAAAATGGGGCGGAGGGGAGAATCCGATTTGTTATTTGTAGTTCCTGGCACTAAACATCAAGCTAATTAAACAGCAAGCCTACGTGTTCAAATCAGAGTGGAGACTATTATATTTAATATTATCAACCTTCACAACCTTTCCTGTTTAAGTATATTCCCTGTAAATCCTATTGCAGTTTGAAGTGTTTTAGTTACTTCATTCACTTTGGAACAACAAGAACAAAAAATAATCAGTAAGTAGGAAGAACAAAAAAAGAGACAAGATTTAAAACATAGTAAAGGTGATCTTCAGTTTGGCGTCTATCTTTCCTGAAATTCAGTATGCCCCTGTGAAAAGCCATGTTCTATATTCTGCAGATTATCTGATTAACATATTTTAGTGCTGTTATTCTTGTATTCCATTAGACTTTCAATGAGATGAGAAAGTGCAGTGAGAAAAATTCTTTTTCCATCAACCATTTACTGGTAATTTCTACAGTATTAAGCATTCCTGTATTTTCCCCCTCTTCCAACCTTAAACAATAAGGTTTGACTATCCTACCACTTCCATTCTACATCATTCAGCTGGAATTAGTATAGACAAAACTTCACAATTATAAACCATGAAATATGTATAGGAGTCAGTTTAAATCGAAAACAATAGCAAAATAAGAAAGTCAAAAGTCAAAAAAAAGAAAGAAAAAGTCAAGAAAAAAGTAGTTTTGTCATGCTAAATTCAGATTTGTTTGTACTTAAGATTACAACAGGGCAATTAAGCAGTGAACAGGTAAAGACGGAATTTGGCATAAAGCAAGTAGCATCCAAGTTGAAGATAAAAATAGCATTATTCATTAAACTGTTTTACTCTCACTGCATGTGCTGCTCAATCTCTTCAGCTCATCATCTTAAAAATCTACCAATGTAATCAATATATGCCAACACATCACAAAACAAAATGAGCTAAAAATAAAAGAGCAAGTTACTCACAGGTGGTTCTCAAGCTGTGGCCTGTTTTTCTTTTTCTTATTATAGACATGCAAATCAGTCCACATCTTTTCAAAAGACACAAAACAAGACGTGCGTGCACACACAGCCAAAAAAACCTGAAATGTCAAGTTCTCTGCTCTTAAAAAGCTAACTTAAGCAACAACGGGACATCTTCACAGCCTTTTTTGCTTCACAAAATGCAGGTATGTTGAACAAACTGGATATGGTTTTGGAATGGTTCTTTTCCTGAGCTCAGACTAAATACTGAACCTTCTAAGCCTTCCTCATCAGCTATCCCCAACTTCCCCCCCCCTTTTTTTTATTTCAGTGAGGTTCTTGTGCATCAGTATAAAGACATTTAAATTTGCATAAGCATATCAAATTGGATGCAGGAGGAATAGATTCCTTCCTGTAACGGCATATTGTCTGTGAGGCTTGGTCATTAATAAACTTGATTGACTCATCCTTTGTGTATAAACACCCAGAACTAGGTTATCTGGTCATACTGAATCTGTGACCTTTCTACACAAATGCAGAGGTTTCTGTGCCTGAATTAAGACACCAGGATAGTTATCTCAAAGGCAGTAACAGTCTCTTTCAGGAGTCCAGGAAGATGGGAAACAAAGTGTCACAGTAGGTTAATATGGATCAAATTTATTAGATGCTTAGGGCTGACATTTCCCAAGCTGCCTAAGGGATCTGAATGTCCAATTCACATAATGCAAATAACAATTTTAATAGTAATGCAACACCTGCAGGCTCAATCAGTCTTGCTTATTCAGGCAAAACTCCCCATGAAAGTGATAAAATATGAGCAAGCTTCCATACAAATCTACCTGTTGAATTAACCTCTGAAAAACTTGCAGTGATCCAGCTGTTGATTCATTCTGCCCTCTCAACTGCCTTGGACTACTCTGCCTTTCTTTTGCAGTTTAATGTCTGCCCTTCCAGTGCTTAGCCCAGGCTTACCCTTAACATTCACCTCTTCTTCTGCAGGTACCACACTTTTGTAAGTTCCTCTTATATTTACCGATGTGATCTAGTCTTTCATTTGAACACCACTGTCCTACAGTGTCACCATATCTGCATTAAACAGCAGTTCAGTACCATAATTTCAGCACTGTGAGTGAGCTATGAGATAATTAAAGTACATTCTACAAGGTTTTTCGTTTTTAAGTGTTGGGAAAAAGCAGCAGACAGCAAAAGAAACTGTAAGTTCTCCAGTAATACAAAAGATAGATACAGCATGGTGTAAGCCTTCACGTACTGCCCCATTAGCATGCCTGATGCTGGGTGGAGATGGATGGGCCACTTACAGAAAAGCAGAGGCTACTACTTACATCTGAGCATAGGCAGTCTGAGAGTCCTCTGCTGAGTCTGCTAACAATACAACTATATGGTATGGATCCACTGTTGGGTCTAAATTAAATGTACTTTTCTTGTGCAGCTGAAGAGCAGCAGGACAGGCAATTTTATCTGGTCTTAATACCACTGGCACCCACCTTTAAAGAACTTGACCGGTACTTCAAATTGCCTGCCACACGGCTTTTGAGCTTTTTCTGAACACACACAATTGTGTGTGTGTGGCCTTCGTACCTTACCTTGAAGAGTCACACAGTTTCACAAAATACATGACAGAGAGAAAGAGAGTAGCAAACCTTTCACAGAGGAGGATGCTCTCAGGCTAGGGAAAGGGATTAGTTGTTATAGACCGTAATTAAATGAAAGGGAGAGGGAGGAAGCTATGTCTGTGTTTGTTGCCATCAGACAAGACAACATCCACAAGGGTCCAACATCACATACAATTAGCATTGTCACTAGAGCACTAATTAATCACTTCAGACACCTTATCTGTCTCCCACACCTCCCTGCCTCAACAGTGTCATCATTTACATTATACAATGTTGCTAACTAAAAACAACCTAGAGGTTTAATGGCCCACAGAGCAAGAAACTTTAAGTGTTAGTGCTGTTTCCCACACTCTGCCTCTTTTACATAACACATAAATAAGGCTATTAAAACACCGAACACTTTGTATGGATTTGGCAGAGGCTTGTCTTTAAAAGACACAGAAGCACACTCATTGCCAGTTATAAAAGGGAGCCAGAAGAAAAATGGTTAGCAATGCCTGCAGCTACTCCACACCAGAAAGGCCACCTCATGGCATCTGCAGTAAGGTAGACAGAGATATGCAAGCTGACTTTCTGCTGGACTTCTGTCTACAACTTTTTAACAACACAAAGGCATCCATGATTGAAAGTCCAATAGTCAAGAAGCACATCTGTATTTCTGCTGATAGCAAGGGTGCAGGAACAGGCTAATGCTTCTTCCAGTATTTCTGAAGTTAATAGTAAGACAATTTTAACTTTTACCTTGAAATTCACATTCAATTTTTTTCCTTTCCACGTAACTGCAGTGTTTTCACAAAAAAACCAAAATGGTTAGTTGTGCTAAGTCCAGAAAGGAAAAGAAAAACATGATAAATAATTTTTCAAGTGGCTTGAAAAATCCTTAGCTGTCAAATAACTCTTCCACCATACACTGGAAAACCTAGAAACTGTAAAAGCCCTGTTCAAGCTGGGGTTCCACTCTACTTATTAAGGTAGGCTATTAAGCAGGTAGAAAAATTAGCCTACTTACCTGTGACACACCTCACTCTACTGAATCTTAATCAAAAGAAAGATGTTGCTTCAAAATGTTTAAGTTAAAGTGAACTGGCATTCTTCCAGTGGAAGCAACGTACAGTGGGAAACTCTGCAACCTACTCTCTACCTAGGAGATGGGAATTTTCCATTTTTATGCTCGTCTCCATCAAAGATTAGTTTACTCATCTGAACGTAACCAATTTCAAAGGTATTGTGAAGAGCTTCCATGTCTGTCTAGCTCTAACATAACCAAAACCTTCATAGGGACAGAAAACTCTGACTTACATTAACAGACAAAAAATGAACAGGTGGATTATGCTTTTAAAAGAACTGAAATCAGGAATCCATAGTATTTTAAGATCTTTTTTCAAACATCTATTTAATTTAAAGAATTCTGTCTGGTCCCACAACACTGTGAACAGAGTAATAGCTGCATGGGTAGATGTTGCTAATACAAATGAAGAAGACAGCAAGGAAAGACTTTGTACATCAAAAACTAAAGAAATTAACTAAGTAATTAAGCCACAGACACTGTATCAAGTTAGGAGACTCATCTCCAAAAAAAAAAAAATCAGATGGGACTGTTGAGGTATCAAATTTAACCTCACATGTCAATATGTATTAAAGAAACACGTAATCTAGCAAGTGAGGAAGGAAAAGAAAATCTCTACAGCAAGACAAAAATATTCAGGTGTATAATCATATTGCTGGACAATTTTTAAACCAAATCCTACTGAAATCAGTAGGTTGCCTTAAAGTCCAAGTTGGTATGCTCTATATCACATGAGCAAAAGTTATACAATAGTTACATCAAAGACAAGCAAAACACTGTAGGTTCCCTAGGTCTGATATATCATTCTCAATGTCATTCTTTTCTTTCTTGACACTGTATCTAGTTGATGCTCTTTTCTTAAATTTTTTTTTCATCATTTCAAACACAAAGATTAATTTTAGAGCACTATTTAGCACGTTCAGTTGTCAGCTAAAGCTCCTAAATTCCTCTTTGCAAATGGCCTAATAGCCTTGGAAGTGCTACAAACACCATTCTGAAATTGATTGGCCTGCAGGAGCAGCACAGATTCAGATTGGCAAGTTTTGTTACAATCAGACCATTACGATTTTACTTTCCACCCACAGTTTGACAGCAACCCTTCAAAATCCAAAGGGGTGTTTCTCCTTCAAGATTAACAAAATTGTAAGAGAGATTTGTCCTTTTTCCCCCATGCGATACAAGTACCTCAGATATTGAAGTGGCCACGCACATAAAACAGATAAAAGTAAACTGGAAATTTTTGAAAGGTCAGGTATTCTTTGACACTACTAGGTATGTCAGAAATCTTAACAGACAATCTGATTTCTATCAACAAATACATAGGCCAAACGAAATATACATCAACTACCTAGACAGCACCAGTAGTAATATGTTGGTAACAGTCACACAGTACCAAAGTAGTAAGAACTCCAGAAAAACGAGGACAGAAGACCAAAATCCAGAAGAGAGGGAAAAAATTCAGCGAGAAAACAAATTATTTCAATGAAGAGCAATTATACTTTGAAGACAGAAGGAGATGTTTTTTTGGAACAACTGTCATGATGCTACAAAGAAGATTAAAGATTTCTGCCCCTATTTAAAAGAGTTTTTGGGACTCAGAAAAACACTGCTGTTCAGTTTTGATATTTAGTAAGATTTCTCAACAGACATTTCTCACTTAAAAAGAAAGAAGTTAAAGAAAAATGGAAGGGATAGAACAAGTAAGTTCACTCAACTTCGATCTCAAGTTGTCTACATTCATTGTTATTGTAGAGTCAGTAACACAGACCCAAAAAAAACCCTTATGGCTTTAATTATGACACTGTGTAGTCACAAAAAAAATCACCAAACAAAGTCATAAGGACCTTAATAATTACATTTACTTGCTAGTCCGAGATAACAGCTACTTGATCTGCATCAGTCTGATCCTCCATTCAAATTCCATACGCTACCTTCCTACAATACTGAACACCAAGAGATGTGTTAACATAGCCCGTCCAAGAAGATTAAACACAACAGTAGAGGCTGAGGTAACACACGATCTGTGAGCTTAGAGCCTGAACCTTGAAAGCTTGAGGACTATGGATCAGTGAGTTTTAGATGCAAAATCACCAGGGAGGAAAAAAAAAAAAATGAACTAAGAAGTACGACTGCAACAATCAAGTTGACAGAGCGGAAATACCTGTGTAATTAACATCAGCAAACCAGGTTTAGAGAACAAGGAAAAAATACCATATAAGCAAAGCACCTTGCATCCACAAATTTTATTTCTGTTCCCCTTTTGAACTGGCTTTGACTTTTCTCACTCCAATATGCTTCACAAAAACAACAGAAACTGAAATATTGAATATACATCATACACTGTTGATATTTTAAGGGTTTATTTTCTCTCCCAAGAGGCAGCTTGGCTCAACGGACTGTACTGAGTTGCTAATTATGCCTCGTACCACTTTGCTCAATTCAGTCAGCTAATTATGTTTGAGTATCTGTGCAGGTGCCACATATTTTAATACCCAAACATGAATTAGAAGTATTTGATTTTTACTCATCACACCCTATCAGCTGCCATCTTTATGCTCTGCATTCTGTTGCTATCAATGCAATTCTTTCCAGTAACTTCTAAGTCCTTGCTGATAAGTGAGTGAAGGAAAATGTATTCAGTAGTGAAGAACAGAAACTATCTGTTTCTGTACAACTACAGAAATACGTCTGAGCATGATTACAAACTTTAAGGACTTGAAGAAAAAGAAAAATCTCAGTGGGTCAAATGGTGGGACAGCATGCCATATCGCTGCACTTTCAGCTGCTGAATCAACAGCTTTGAAGCCAGAGCCTGTTAGGAGAGACAAGGCTATCACCAAACCACAGCTGCTTGAAGACTCATTTTTCTGCATTCAAGTATGGGACCACTAGCAAGAAGACAACTGTAGATTGCTTTCTGACTTCTGCTAACTTTTTCCAGGTGACTTCATTATCGGTGTCATAGAATGTTTTACCTGCTACATGCGTGTCCTCCCTTTGCTTCTGTAACAATTCTTTTGGTCACATGCTCATAATATTCTAACAGGAATAATGGCTACTGGTGTTCTACCTACCAGGAATAAAGTTGTATTGGTAAGGAGAAGCTGAATCAATTTCAAAATTAAAAAAAAAAAAACAAACAAACAACAAATTAGAAAGTAAACACGAAACAATCTTAGAAATGCATTCTAAAGGCAAAGAGACTTTGGAACCCTGTCAAAACATGCCTGAACAACCACAGGCAAAAACTGCCAGAAGTAGCCAAATATTTGCAGGCCCTTTCCTGCTGTAGACAACAGTCAACATCAATACAGTACTCCAAACAATCCCTGCTACTAAATAGTCACCAGCCCAGACAAACAAGTAACATTTTTCTTTCACTAAGTGTCATGATCCATGTCAAGATCTAGAAAAGTCTATTCAGACATGGACATTTGTAGCCTTGTTATTACAGCTATAAGTCAGGCTCTTGGATCTCCTCCCTTTCACACTCTAATAAATAAACAAATAAAAGTTAGCTCTTCCTTGTTTTGACATTGACCCACAATTTAGCTAAACTATCAGAGGACTTAACCATCTCCACCTTCTCCAGATATGAATACGCCATTCGCACAATTATGCTAAGTGTCTGTAGGGGGGTGCTCTGATTCAGCTATCCCCAAAGATCTACAAAGTTTATCTTACACTGCAAAAGAGGTTCCTGCTTGAAGACAGATTCACAGTGAGGCTTTATAACACAAGTTTCACTGCTTTTGCATTCCACAGCATCATGCTACATCTTAATAGTTGTGTGGCATGATTGTATCCACGTCTTATTATTTGATTTTAAAGTATTCTCCCTTTTCCTTTTGTTTTCTTTTTTGTCTGCCCATGTCACTGATTGCAGCACTCCTCTCAGAGCCTGGCAGACTTCTCCTAGACAATCACTAATCCACAGAATACAAGTTTGGATTTCAAAGGCATCTCAGAAGCCTTCTTCCTAACAGATTTTAATGGCTACTTAGCTCCTGTGTATCTTAACCTTAGTTCCCTAAAGTATTAGCAACTCATTCTCACTGAGGTCAAAAGAAACTCATTGTATAAATATCTTTGAAAGCAAGGGAAGCCAGTCACTTTGCAGATGGCAGATATTCACATGAAAATCCTTAAGTCCCTGTATCATTTGGGGAAAAAAAAAGAAAGAAAGAAAAAAGAAAAAACCAAAACACAACAACATCCCCCACATACACACTACACCATACATGTGAACTGCTGAAAATAATAAATAAAAATTAATCCACAGTCCCATATTTTTATGAAAACACTGTCCAGTTGAGTTACCTAAATTGTGCCTTTGTGTGGCCTATTATCCAAGATTTCGCTGCTTTCACATTCAGACTGAGTGACTAAAACATTTCAAGCTGGCAGAGCCCAGCCCTTGGAAGAAGAGGAATTATTCACATTGAAGTATAATTTATTCACTAGTAAATCACATGCTATCAGTTCAACTCAATGCAAAAACAATATTATGAAGAAAATAAAAACCTATGTTTGTTCTACCGTCATATGCCATGCACCAGGAGCTTTATTATACATACAGTTTGAACTATGTAACTATAGTGGTGAATTTGAGGAACGTCTAAGCTCTGATGTACTGAACTGTTCAGCTTAGAGGCACTTGGATTCAGTTTATGTTAGAAATTGGTTTAACCATTTACTTAATTATTTAGTTATAAACCCAGGTAAGAGCCTCTACTTCAGCATACAGCTGTAGGGGTAGGACCTGAGGTTACAGGATCTTTTGTGCAAGACTACGTTTCTCTGCTGAGTGCGGGCAGCTTAATGCATGGAAATCTTGATTCCACACACTAGGACGTTTGACTTACCACTGGCTTGAAACCATTTGTATTGTAACACTGAGGAGCACAATGGGTTACCTCTGCTCGGTCTAGTATCTAAAATATTTTAAGTCTGAAAGACTTAGAAGGAAGAAAGAAAGATTTCAAAATGTTATTTCCACGATCCTCAGCTCAAAAGTATTCTTATGGGTGAAATTGCTTAAGGTTTTCTTGAACAGAACTGTCTTTGATTAAATCCTTTCTCTGTTCACTCCATTCCAGCAATGGCATCATTATGGTTCTGATAAGCTCATGTTAGACGGCATCTCACGTTACAGTCCCATTTTAACTTGCAGCGATCATGGCAGAAATTTTTCCCCCCTTTACTGTTACACAAGATTGAGCCGTTACATAAAAGGCATCAAAGCCCAAAGAATTAAAATCCCATAGCGTGTTGAGAAAACTACTTATGCAACAGAACAAACGTTTGCAGAAACTTCAAAGAGGAGACCTCTAAAACAGTGGCATTAATGTTTCTTGCTAACTAAAAGCAATATTCTTTTCCCCCATCTCCACATCGGGACATACTAATATCTGTCTTCCAGAATAACGTAATTCAGACGTTTCCATTCAGGATGATACAATCACAAACGTCAGTAGCAATGACCTGCTATGGCCTTTACTATTTTCCTTTCCTTAGGCCTGGATTCCTAGTGGATTATGTTCTACTGAATGATTTAGGTATCATAAATAAAGGTATTTTTACCTCTCCTTTGGGAGACTACCTAGTAATATCCTAACTGACAGGATACTATTTTGATAGCCCATTTTATTATCATAATGACCAGATAATGATAACTGCACGACAGAAGCTAAATCCTGATGCAAACTCTATCCAGCTGATCACCAAACAGTCTGTCTGTTACAACTTGCTTGATTTGTGTTTCCTATTGCTATCTTCACATCAGTTCTAATTTTTCGCTTAGAAAATGTGCCTCTCACACCTACTGGCATCCCTTTTGTGCCTGTAGGTGTAGCACTGAGCAGGCTGCCCCATTCCAAGCTCTAAAACATCCAAAATTCCCAGCATTGTACCAGGTGATGGATTTCAAAACTAAGAGGAAAGGAATAAGTTCATTTAATCAGAACTCATTCCGTAGCACTTCAGTTTTCCTTGGATACTCTCAGTCAAGCATTTGGAAACAGGCTGGGCGTGCATAAGGGCAATTGTGCTGAAACACCCACATTCTCTTGCCAACTACCACTTGTTCTGTGTGTTCTCTATAAAATCAATTCATGGGTTTCTGCAGTATAGCACACAGAACAGTTAGGCCTCCTGAGTCATGGAATAAATACTAGTCTGATCCATTTTTCTTTAGGATAGGTATGGGAGAGCATAAAATCATCTGGTTTTCCTCCTCCTTCCCACTATCCCCTAGAACACCAGCTGTTGATAAGCTTTGCTGCACCACACATCAGCCAACTGGTCTCAAAATTAGATTTGAACAGCTTCAACAAAAAGGCCTACAAACAAGTGAAAATTAAGTTGTAGCTATTCCTTTATTTTGTGGAATAGCTTGCAACTCCAAATGAAGCATATTTTAAGCATGTTGGTAGCATGGCATTGTAAGAAGCCTGGAATATCAGTGCTTGCTCCATGGCTAATTAAGCCATCCACTCATATTGCTGTCAATCTAGGAACCTCCTACTAGAATCAAAAGGGAAAGAGTAAGAGACTGCCCATGGTTTAAAGGCATTTCATTAATGCATATCTTTGGTCATAAATTACTGTTTACCTGTCAACTGGGTTCAGAACACCCACAAGGTGTTCTTTGAAGTTAACCTCTTGGATTTAAAGATTTTTAAACAGCTGTTGAAGGACTGTTTGATCTGAAAATCTGAGTCTTTTGAAGTTGAGAACTAATGGAAGATTATTTTTTTTTCCGACAGTGATCAAGCAGTTAATGAGATAAAATGATGGGAAGACAGACTTAATAGAATACGTGGATGCATCTTGTGTTGCTTTTTTGGTAAGGATTAACAGGAAACCCAGACAGAGTCAGGCCCACAGGAGTCAAAATCATAACGAAGAAGAAAATTAACTTTAGTCAGACACAGCTCTTTACCAGAATCAAAGCTATTTTGGGACTGTAATCTACACCCCTTCACCAATGCATACGAAACAGAAGATTAAGCTTTTAGGTATTTGGCCTGTGCTGTTTTTGCATACATAACATAGCTGGTCCCTGACATATGGCTAATACACCAAGGAAAGGGCCTGGCTAAACAAAATGAAGATCTGATATAACTGGACTATACACATGCTCTTAATGTTTTTAAGACCCATCAGGCACAGAGTTTTTATAATACCCCAAACGTTCCATTTCCATTGCTTTTTGAATCAAAGGAGTGAGGCTTTTGAACGTTATTATTGATCTAAAAATATTCTTTTCCTAACAGTAAAGCTAATATTAAGGCATTAATGTTTTAAGATACAGAAACATCCTGCTCTTAGCAAACCAAATCCTCTGATGACAGAGTCCCCTAGTACCATGTACCAATGGCATAAGTTAGGAACCACCCCTAGCTGCTCCAATTCACATGGGATACAGCACCAGAAAAATCAAGACACAGGAAGAGGGGTCAGGTAGTTCAAGGATAAACTTTAAACTATGGACAACGAGTCTAAGAGATTACAAATTAGATAGCAGAATCATTTCCTTATATTAAAATATAAATAGAACAAAATTGTAGCTTAATTTACTACGAAATCAAATAAATCCACTTGCTATTTATATCTGACTTGGCCTTCATTAGGTTTGGTACAAGTCATTTGCCTAAGTCAGAAAAAGAGGTCTAGAAATACAGAAAAGTATTTTTGATACAACTTTTAAAATAGGGTCATATTCTACAAAGGACGGATAATAACAACATACATTTGTAGTGGAAAAAAATTGTTTCCCCCTCAATTCTTGCTACTTTTTTTTAGAAGACTAGCAAGACTACTTTGAGTATTAAAAAACAGAAGTCAGGCTACAGATACAATCCACATTTACTTGTGTCCTTTAGATCAAGCACAGCATTCCCCTTGAAATCACACCTGAAGATGATTAATCAGTCAAAACAGTCGGTGAGCAAATAAAATGTTGAAATGTACAGAAAACAGCCCCATAAAAGAGCTTCCATTCTAGCTTCATAGCTTTGTGCACTCTACTTTAGCCTTCATAAGTCACAGTGAAATGGCAGAGGATCCTCTGCATCCTCTAAGGTGGCAGTATAACAGTAACAGAAATGGCAAATAGAAGCCACAGGAAAAAAAAAACAAAAAAAACCAGGATACTTCCATTTATTTGCTTTAGCTCATTCTGTTTGAGGGCAGAGGCACCAAGGACACTTGCAACAGAACTGTCATATGACCTGAACAAACTAGATAAAATGTAAATACCCACAAAAAAAAAAGAAAAAGAGAAGGAAATAAAAGTATATCTAACAGTAATTTAGAAATCATGTTACAAACGGTAAATAGAATCACTGCGAACTGAGAGAAAGTAGTTTTTACTGTCCTTCCATTATTGCCCACCAACAACCTAATAATTACTAACTACAGTTGTACGTGTTCTTACAAATCTTCTCTAATGGGATAGTTAATAATGCAAAACCTCAGCCCAATATATGTTTCTACTCTTAAATATACTTGTACAACCTATGTACTACATTTGTTGCTAATATTTTCCAGAAGGGAAAAAAAACCCAAAACCCACAACTATCCAATTCTCATCTAATCCAGCATCTCATCTCTGACAGCAGCCAATACCAGATGTTTCAGGAAATACAAGGAAACCCCAAGGTGAAACCATCATAACACGTAAGGAAAGGTGCTTCTTTGTCTCCTTAAGGTAAACACTAGTTTATGCTCAGTTTTCTCCAATGACCATTATTAGCATGAAGTGGAGAACTGAGGATAGAGTAGTTGAACTATCAAATATTATATTCACAATAATTAATTTCAGGGTTGCTGTCTCCAACGCCTCACCTAGATCACAGAGCAGCCAGTTTAGCATTTTCTATGCAAAGGAGATGTAATACCACCTGAGATGCGATGGGGAAGCAGGTATAAAGTGTGGAAAGCCAGCTGCATTTTGTGGCAAGGAGTAAGAGCTAGGACATACAATCACTTTTTTCCAATTTTTTGTTCAAGTTGTAGTAGCAAAACTTACAGTCCTATTTAGAATTACTGCTCATATTACAGGGAGATGTTATCTCTCAACTCAAGCCACTTGTGAGCAGAGCACAGCCACATCATAAATTAGGGAGTAAATTCTGTCAGTATATCTGATTAGAGCCTCACTTGAGCCATCTTTTATTTCCTTTTCTGTCTTCTATTATACTATAATATTAGCCTAAATCTTCCTCAGTCATATGATGAGTATAATACAGGGTAATAACAAACACTGGAGAAATATGAAAAAGCAGCCTATAGGGATACGTAGGTCTAAAGAAAGGAGGCTTACTATTCAAAGTAGTAGGCAGGAGTCTGGTCTTATCCAGTGCAACCTGGAAGTTAACAAGGAACAAAAGAAAAGAAAATACAGGAATAAAAAACCATAGTAATAGGGACAGAGCTTTGTAGTGACAGATGCCAAGGACAGTTCAACCTTGCCAGATAATAGATGCAACTGCTGACACTTTAAAACACATGGCCTTGGTCTAACACTCACTTCTGTTATATAAGGATTGTAAGAAGATATTCAGCTACATCTAGGTTACATTTAGGGTTTTTTTCAGCAGCTTAAATAAGGAAGACATGATGAGAAGTTGCATGCTTATGAACAGCGTGCTTACAAGCATGCTGAACAATTAGCTATCAAATGCTGCAAAACACTGGTTCTCCTTCAGAGAAATCTTACACCCATTATCATTTCTTGTGAAATTTCACTATTTTCTGATGCCTAGACAAGAAGCCAGAAAGTTAAAAACTTCACAAAGCTACTGAAGAAAAAATGATCACAGTACTGTGATGCTGGCAGTAAAGTGTTACTCATCCAGCTCTAGAGCATGCTGTGACCTCTATGTGTTTATTACCTGGATTCCCCACTTATAAATTCCTGCCAGCCTCCATATATACTGAGTTCAATATTCACCTGATATAAGTGGAGCAGAGAGCATGAAGACAAGCACAGGCATGTTTGGTTAATTTTGTCTTTCCAATTAAGTATGTTTTTTAAACAAACTGAAGAGCAAAAATGCATTATACTCCAATTTATTGGATACATAATGGAGAACACACTGACATTAACAAATCCATACCACACCTCCCAAGGTGAGGGTTATGATGCACATAATTTTAATGGGATGATTAATTTCTTACATAACTGGTTATTTGTGCCACCGTGTACTATGGCTGAATGAGCAAATTATGACTCCAATAAATGGCACCATCCACATAAGGGAAGTTTCTATGATTTGAGCAGCAGTTCTCATCTCTTTGCATGTTCAGTAATAGGTTTGCTTAAATAATTTCATCAGAAGTATAAAAAGGTCTCTTCCCACAAATAGAGAAGTCCAGATTGTTAAAGGTGTTAATAGCACTTTGCATGCTGAAACCACAAGCAATGCCCATTTTTAGGGCTCTGAATCCAACTGAACACACACAATTTGATGGAATTATTTCCTCGTCCTACAGTTACTTATATACTCTATGCTCTTAATCAGTCTTAAATAGTTGTCGAACAACCAGAAAGCCAAGGCTGTTTGATAAATGTAATCTCTTAGTGATCATAAACTAAGTAAAGTGTATCATAGGAGTCTGTTCCCAACACCAGACAAAACAGGTGCTATACTCTCAAGCTCAGAAACTGGCACATGCACTTAAACAGGATGAGGTAGAAGTCACATGTAATACTCTGAAGCAAATTTGTTTATGCAAGCAAGCTTATTTATTTTTTAGTACATCAGAATATTCCAATTCATAAAGTCTTCATCTGATAGTTAAATAGTGACAGGAGTGCACCATTCAAAGCAGCACCCTCATCTGGGTATTTCTGATTGATTAGTAATAGAAGATGTGTCACATAAGGCACTCCTGACCGAGTGCAAAGTTTTGAAAGTGACTGTCCTGGTTTGAGGTAAAACAGGACCAATTTTGGTCAG
>RSEF01000013.1:6213714-6288219 GCA_003993805.1 Himantopus leucocephalus | reverse complement strand
CAACATCCCCAGTGGCCAATTTGGCCTAAACCACGACAGTGACATATAATACATAACCCTATGGATGTTAGTACAGCTCAGGCTCACTTTACTGGACATACTAGCAAGGGGACAAGGGCTGGACTAGTGTGCTTAATGTGAATATGCCAACCCCCAGAAAACAAGTCTATAGTTAAGAGTCACCACAGGGAGAGCTATCTAGAGTGATTTATGATATCAGTGTCTTTACCATAATTGAATTTAAAAAAAAATAATCACTACCACACTTCAGACTGTATTATCATTGCTTTTTGAATTAATAAGTTCTGTGATACAGAGAGAAAAATAAATAGAGCAGTGCTCCATGTAAAACTGGTCTGCCATTTCACATGTTAAATCCTACGTACACTGATGGGACAGCAAGGAAGCATCAAAGTCTTGGCTACAACATGAAAATTGTAATTGCTTGGAGAATTCAGTGACATCAACCTGAAAACTAAGTGATTTAGCAGTAGCTTAAGATACCCACCTGCTCAAAACTACTTAGCACGAGTTTTGCATAGTGTAAAAAACCCAATTTTGAACAATTTTACCCTTAATTTACAGTACAGAAAACCAATTTGAGCCCTATACACTGCTTAAGTCTCACCCAAGTCTACAGCATTTTACTGCTTTGAGTGATACGTAGACCTTGTATGTAAAGCAAGTTAACAGTCACTGAATCCCAGTTTATTGTCAAATGTATTTTTTCTTACTGTGACTGACCTTGGCTTTTCATTTCATCTTAATCAGATTACCTGGAGAAGCCTTTTACAGTTACCTGTAAACTAAATTGGCTGGGAAGGAATATTTACTTCTCATACAGAAGCTAATTTTGAGAAATGCAACTGGAACTAACCACAGATGTAGAAGTCAATTTTACAGAAAGAATTTTTCTCTCCTCATACAAACATATCTCAGCTTTCTTCATATGCAAGGAATATATACAGCTTTCTCAGAAACAAACAAACAATAATCCACAAAACAATGAGTAAGAGAATACATTCCAGTGTTCCAATGTCAGAAGGCAGAGCACAACACTTATAGCTCATAAACAGAGTAAGATGATCTGGCATAAGTCCAGATGAGGTTTAAATACAGCACAATGCTATCCTATGTCCCCAAAGTCAAGAATGGGACTCCAAACACATATTTTGAGGAAATGTGTGCTCAGACTTCAAGTCAACATATCTTGCAAATACTATCCACAAAAAACTAATTTCAATATTAAATAGCAGATAAGAACAAACTCGAAGAATCATTTCAGGTCAGTGTGGATATGTCAGCATCCAAGACTACATTTTACAGTCACATCTTCCTGAAAATTCTTCCTAGATAAGTCACGAGACTAATTTTTTAAGATTCCTGTTTTCAAACAACTCTCTTTAGCTTTCTCCTAGCACTTGCATCGCAGGTCATTTTAGAGAACCTGAAACTCAAAGAAAAGAAAGATAAAAAAATCCCTGAAGTATAGAGAGGGTAGGTACTGTGATGCTATTAACTATTAATCACAAGGGGTCCGGAAGCCAATAAAGCTAGTCTGCTTCATTCCCTGTATATCACTGAAGCAATTCAGTTGGTTCAGATTTTTAAGGCATATTTTCTATCTTTTCCAAATGACTTCATTAAGCTTCCAATTATGTCCTGAATTCAAACCAGCTTCCCTCAAAAGTAAAAACAGGTACGCGTTGGTCAGACTGATCTGCTTTAAGAGCCTGCAAGAACTGGTATTGCACTGAACTTTGGCAACTCAGTTACACTCATGCAAGTTGTCAGTGAGAAAGGAAGTGGTGGCAAGAAACATTCATGAATATGCATGCAAACTAAAGCTGAATTTTGATTTGGCTGCATTCATAACCCATTTATGTTCATTTCTGTGGATGATCAGATGTTAGAGATTTATTCATGAAAATGAACTGAGCACTCAGTCACCAAAAGGGAATTCTGAGCAGCATTTTCAATGGCAAGGTCTGCCAGTGCTGGTGAGCTACACAAGTCACCTAATCAGGCAAGGGAAATAAAAAAAAAAAGTAATATATGTAAATCTAGCACAAATTACAAATATTCACAGATGAGCTCCTAATCAGTACCAATTCATTGAGGAGTGGCAGTTCAGTGGCCTGGATTCTGCCCTGTATCTCTCTGCAGGCAACATAAAGTGGTAATAACCATTTATAAAACAAAGCATTAGGAAAGCTACAAGTAAAAGGCATGAGATAGGAGAGCTAGCTAGCAGTAATAAACCTGGAAACCATACAACTGTTTGCTATCCTTTCACAAATGAAAGAGGAAAAAGCAGATAAAATATATCATTATTTGTTATGACAACTTGCACAGCCCTACATGACAACCTAGACAAGGACTCAAATTAAGTCCACTGCGATTTCAGGTTTATTGAAAATCCGCACAGTGCTAAGGCATAGCCTAGCTGTCCTAAATGAAGAGATGATCTCCTCTGTTCTCCCATATAAAGACCCTCTTTGCACACTGGTCAGTTCTCTAAAACTATATAGTACATCAGATTTCAGGAGGCAAATGGCAACTTGGCTTAATCAGAAGCCATCAGGAGAGCTGCGTCACACCACTTTCTTCTTCAGATTACATGAAAATCCAAGAACTGTGTTACAGGAGATTTAAGTTAGAGCAGCACAGAGCCTCAACTGTAAGACTCACTCACATTTCGGACTTTCAAATTCTTAAATTTGCCCTTTACTTAAAAAAGTCAATGATTTCACCAAGAAAGTTTGATTAGTTTCTTTTACTTTCTGTAATGAAGTGCCATCCTTTTTACACTTGAAAGGATCTTTGTAATAATGCAACATTGATCTTTTGAATACAGATGAGCTAACCCAGATAATAAGATTTGGTACCCAAACGAATGGGCTTCTGAGCATATATATCTAAGGTTCCAGTGCCATCAAGAGGATTTTGAAGATAAGGCACCTATTCGTGAGCAAACGTTTAGATTTGGCATTGCAACAATAAATACTCTTTCATTTCCATTATATTCGTAGGCATCTTTCAATGCAAAGAAAAATTCCATGACATAACTATGAATGTAATATACACACAAGCAAGTGAGCGATGATGCCAAACCAGCCATAAAGAGGTAACACAAAGAAAGAAGCTGTCGTCAGCAGCTTCCATGGACAAGAACTTTGGAGCTTTTCTTCTTTTTGGTAGTTCTCACACCATGGTGCCTACTTCATTAACTGTAACAACATCTTCTGGGAAGTGGGAACAGTGATAAAAACATTAACGGCATTTTCCGAGACAGAAAGGGAAATGAGGATTTTTTATTTCTTTTTAATATATCTGTTTCTATATTTAAAATGGAGTTTCACAACAGAAACTGTGCCAACAACAGTGTCCAGTGGAAAACTGACAAGTTACCTGCTTTCCTAACAAATTACCACCACTTACCATTTCCTCAGAGTGCCTAAACACAAATCCATCATTTCCAGCAAAGAGAGCACGGAACTGGGTAAACACTTGGATTTTCTTTCCAATTGTCCTACAAGCTTGCTGCATTCACTTTCTAGCCAGTACAACAAATCTGCACCTTTATTCCTCCATCACCTTCTCCCTTCTGTTCATTTACTTTCACAACCACCATGGGACAGCAGCAATTTCTTGTTATGTGCTTATAACGTGCTTGTATTGCTAGGTCTGTTTCATAATCTATCATTTAATTTAACTCTGCCCCTTGCAAATACAGATCGGGTCTATTCTGAGAAGGAAAGCCATGCTAAAAACAGTCTTAAAAGCAATTCAAGATGGATTCCGTGACCTGTAACACAGAAAAATGTTTTGCACAAAACCAACCATATTAAGAAAAAAAAATAAAATTAAAACATTCAAAGTACTTGTGCCAGACAGCACTTTGTTTAAATATAACAAAAGTAAAACCCTTCCCCTCCTCCTCCAAGAGGAAAACATAGCTTCTAACATCTCATCCAAGCTCTTGCCAGGCTGCCAAATCATTGTCGTAATGGAACAGCAAGAGCTGAACTCAAACTGTGCCTCAACACCGCTTTCAAACACAACTCTATTCCAAGCGTAGGCAGAGCCTTTGAGGAAGATAACATAAAGAGTCATTTCAACTGACCTTTATGAAATCTTTTTATGATATAGCCCATTAATAGGCTTATTGGGAATGCATTTTGCACCAGAAAGATTTGTATTGGTCTGGATAACTTCAATTGGACTTTTCCTATGCAGAGCAATCAGATTTTGCTGGTGACAGCACGCATGTACCATCATTTCAGCTTCAGCTCTCCAGGCTTTCAGACTACTGAAACACAATCATTCTATATTCAGAACATCAAGCGCTTCTGTTAGACCATGATAGCAGCAGGATATCTCCCAATTTTTTTCTTTGCAAGTGCCTTCAGGCAGCACCTATAGATTGGTAGTTTAAGACGACAGACAGACTGAGGGATAGCTTTAACTTGTAAACAGGGTCTTTGAAAGAGCAAAGGTGTGAGTTTGTCTCCAGTAAAGCAAACTTACTTTGCTGTTTGCTTTAGGCATTTTTGTGATAAATCTACAGAGTAGGAATGGATTTCCTGTCTGTCTCTGCAAACTTGCCTTTTACTGAACCAAGCAAAACTGCCAGAATTTTATTTCCAATGCCACCATGTGTGTCAGGGTCAAAGACAAGGGGTCAAAACTGCATTTCAGGATTAGGTGCATTTCTTTTCAATGCTTACGCAATCTGCTGCAGTAAGAGAAAATTAAACACTAGGATTTCTAGGGTACCAAGAGGCAGAATGAGAAGGCTCTGGTATTTTGTTCCTGGCTTCTTTATTGGTGCACTTCTGTCATTGCGTATAAGTAACTGGCACTTCCAAATGAAGCAGATGAACATTCCATTTAAAACAGAGGGATTTCACGCATTATTAAAATTAGTTTGTTTATATTTCAATTAGATAAACAAAACTAAATCCTGTGTAGCATTTCCCACCCCAAGATCTCAGTACATTTTACAAGAAAAATCCCAAACCAATTGGGATCAGGGTTTTCTTATTACCAGGTGAGAAAAGTACAATGCAACAACTTGCTTCAAGTCACACATTTTCTCAGAATTTGGGCCACTGTTATTGCTTCTCAGCTATCCTGCACAAAAGGAACAAGCAGACACATTTCCATACACACACCCCAAAAATGATCCTATTGACTCCAGCCATTCCAACCTCCATGTAGGAAAACACACCTGAAATCTTAATAATAGGCTTGGCAGGTAGCATCCAGCAAGTGATGCATATACACTACCAACTAAGTATCATCTATTCTACAAGTGTTACATCAGAGCGGAAATGAACGTCCTACTCGCACCATTAGCATGTGTCCATCAAATTGACAAATGAAGATAAATCAGCTACTTTGCTGCTTCCATCAATATAAACACATACAGAAATAATAAACATTATAAATTTTTAACTACCTATCTGCTTCTACCTGCAAACATGAACTTCCCTCACGCTTCAATAAACGAAAAAATATACTCAATGAAGTCTAACAAATGTGCCATCTGTTCTGAAAAGCCTGATAAACCGGAGAAGCACTTACATGGGACAATACTGACCTCCTGTGGCAACTTTGCAGAAAAACAACTCCAGAAGCAAATTGCTCCGAAATGTCTGAAAACGCGGGAATTTTCTTGTAGACTATCCTCACCATTTACCACTGTTGTTGCAGCAGCACGAGAAAGCCGTACTCACAGGCAGGGGCACTCAGTCTCAGACACACACTTCAAAGTCAAAGCAAACACCACAGCTCCCAAGGACAAACTGAACAAGTTAGTAACGCTCAAAGAGGAAAGGCTGTTGCAAATAACCTCAAGCAAGGCAGCAAAGATTGTCAATTACATCTCTCCTCTTTGGCAGTACACAAAGAGATGTAAGTTAAACAAGATGACAATCCCCCCCCCCCCAAAAAAAAAAAACCAAAAAACAAGCAAACAAAAAACCCAATCACCACACACAAAACCCCCACCTTTCTCACAATAGAATGGTTAAGCACAAGAACAGATTATGTAACAAGATGGTACAATTTCCAGAACGGGCTGGTCTCAAGAACAGGCCTGGTGAACTCCTCCAGGAATAGCTGTGCTTCCTCTTGCACTGGGGCTAGACATAGAGGAAGCGTCTTCCCAAGCCAGCATCTGTAGCTCCCTTGTCCTGAAAAACACTAGCTTTACACAAATTCCACCATACTGTAGTTCACAGGCTGTTCACATCATTATCACATATTAAGCTGCACTACTACTTGATGCATCACTAGAAGCCATTAGCATCCATCCTGAATTGTTTGCTCCTTTTGCGGAGAAAAAGAGCATGCTCAAAGAATAGCTATCATCTTTGTAGGCATTGAGATGATTGCCAGCTGCACTTATCTTCAATAACAAGGCCATGGAAAAGAGGTGGAGTTTTTTCCCCACCTGAAGGCAAAGGTGAGAGATGCTCATAACTCTCCATTTTGTAACCTTTTCCCAGCACAAAACCAAAAAAAAATGTATTCCTGACACTTGCCCTTAATCTCTAAAAAGGAGTGTAACTACCACCTAGAAACTTCATCCGGAGTTCCCATGCACACCACCTGCAGCAGTAAGAACCTTTCATACTTGCTACATGCAGCATTTGGATACTGCCATGCACACACAGATGACATCTCTGACCCTCAGTTAAATTCTTGAGGGATCTTATTCTTTTTATTCATGTGATCTAAATAAAGGAAAATACAGGGAGCAAGCAGAGTGTGATGATATGCTAATACAAAATACCTGTGAGCAGTATTACAGGAACCTACTGGCCACAGAAAAAAGTGGTCCAAATAGAAACCATGCTAAAGACACATTTCTAGCCGTAGAACACACCAACTCAGAACAGCACATGCATTACCTAGAATACCTGTAAGAGCTATGCTTTTTCTAGCAAAAATGGCATGTCAAGCACTTAGAGGCACAGCTAAGTCCCCACAGGAGCTCTCACCGCCTCAGCAGTCACTGAAGTTACAGTAGCAAGTGCACAGCAAAAACATAAAGCTTCACACCTCAACAGTGAATTCATTTTACAACTTGGAGAAGTCAGAAGTATTAGACGATCAGAAAAAAGGAGATTCCGCAAGACGCCGTTTAAGTAACCAGCTTAAACCACTATACTACCAAAAAAAACCCCAAACCCATACTATCTAAAAAAGCACAGCAACTTCCCCTGAAATTTTCTCAAGACAGGGTAACTTACAAAAGAACAAGAAGACAGTAGCCCTGAACATAACCCTGACAGAATCCTAAGTGGACGTAAGCAAGAAAAGAAATACCATCAACAGACCTGCAGCCAAACCCTCACCGCCGAACCCCCGCCAGCAGTCCTCGCCCCTCAGCCCAGCGGCGCCATTTTGAATTCTAGAACCATCCCCCCTGCCGGCCGCGTGCAGCCCNCCCGGGGGGGGGGGGGGGGCGGGGGCACGCGAGGGAGGGAGGAGAAAATGGCGGCGGCCTGGCAGCGTGAGGTGAGTGTCTCAGATTTTGCTTTCTGCTTTCACATGCCCTCCTGTGCTGGTAGTTGTGGTGCACATGATGAGATTTCATTCTCAGAAGAGAAATATGGAAAAAAAAAATCTTGTGGAATTCATCTTTTTTAATTAATTGCTGCTGTGCAGTTTAAGGATGACTTAGGCCTCAGACTTGAGGATCAGATTGTACAAAAAAGTAGCTTCACACAGGGAAGTAATTTTAAAGCACAACTTGAATAGAAGTGCTTATAAAATTAAAGTCTGGCCAGCAAGAAGTAGGTGATGTGTTTATTTAAACTCTTTCTCATAATGCTAGAAGCCCCCATGAAACAGTTCACTTTGTGCTTGAGAACTAGAAAAAGACTGTCAAGTATGGAAGTTACTCTGACTGATTTAATTTCCCTACGTAAACTGGGTGAAGCCTTCAGTGCAGAATTAAAGCGAGCTTTTGAAGTTACTTCAGTTTTAAAGCTCCAGCTGTTCTAGTCATAGGATGCTCCCCCTGAGGAGTGCTGCATGCCTTGCTCTAGAAGTAGTGGCATTGCCAGCAGTGAGGCCTTAAATAGGAGAGCCCTTACGCAGGATATGCCTTAGGTGCACACCAACTGCAACTGAAGATATGAAAAACCCAGTGAGGTCCAATCTGGGAAGAATTTTCCAGCCCAGCCAAAGTACTCTTAGGTGAAAATGTCCCTGCTGACCTAAGTTCTGAATTTTTTCATGTTGAATAAAAGCAAATTCATAAGTGGCTGCTGGATATGGAAATGAAAAATGAAGATGGAGGCCCAGAGAGTTGTCCTGGCTCCAGTGGTTTCCATCCCTGAGTTAATGCAATACATGGTCTTAACACATTCCACCACATCCTAAAATGGGTGAGTTAATTACTACCACGGTCCTTGATGCCTGGTTAGAGCCATTCCTCTATTCCTAACTTCTGTGAAAGTAGATGCTCAGAATACGGGATCAAGCCTTCGCTACAGAAATGGCTGCAGTGACTCAGGTTACATTAGGACAGTACTAAAGTCAGTAGGGGTTACTTACATGCAATAAAAACACAGAGCCTCAGGAGTCCACTAAGCAGTCTCTGAAAATCAGATGGAGAATTTTTGTAATAAAAGTGTTCCATGATATTTATGCCTGTTGTCTCTACCTGCCATAATCCAGTCCACTAGCTATTTTTTCTCAAGATATGTTTATGTTTATGGACTTTGAATGTGAATCATCTTTTGGTTTATGTAGGATTAAGAAGTTTTCCCCTCCCTCCCCATAATCCAGACAAATGATACCCACTCTCTCTGTCCTGCCTACTCAGAGCTAGCAAGCACATTTATCTTGCCTAATCTTCTTTTCCAGGATCCATGCTGACTAACCCTTAAGCAATTACATGTGTCTAAATGTTCTGTGTGCATAATTGCTCTCCATGTATTTTCTGCCGCTGAGATCAGCTTTACAAGCCTGCAGTGTTCTCAATCTTCGTCTAGTCATTGTGCTTCTATTAGATGCTTGCTGGTGCCTAATGCCATGCTTTGTCCTTTAATAAATTATCAGTAAAATAGGTACTTTCTGAAGAGAAAGTCAAAATGGCCAAGAGTAAGACTCAAGAAGGGAAACTTCCTAAGCTATGTGTCTCTACTCCCACCCAGCCTAGAGGCTTTTCCTTTCATACAGGCCTGACAATTTGGAAAAGCCAAATTGAAAGTGCCTTTCTTAGCACTTCGCTGATCAGGGTGAAGCAGGAGGAGCTGCCCACGAGCAGGCCAAGCTCGTCATCCGCTGGCCACAGCCCCTCCGCACCTGGCAGGGAAAGCAGGCAGGGGCATAACCACATTCAGCCCTGGGGGCAAAGGCCCAGGGAGGCTTCCCACAGCTCTTCCCCACAGAGCCTCTCCCAGCAGCCTGATCCTAGAGCATGCTGCGGTGTGTCAGGGCTGACCCTGCACTGCAGCCAAATCCAGCCAGGGCCAGGGAGAAGGGTCTGCAGGGCCAGTGGCACCCTCAGGGCCTGGACATGTACCTGCAGTATACCTTGATGTTCTAAATCTGTATCTCCGATCCTATCACTCCACTATTAAATATATTCCCTTGCATTTTCTTATCTGTTAAGTATTCTTTCTGTTTCCTATATAGTTCCTAGTAGTTATTGCCCTACTCTTAGCCTCCTCTGTTATATCTCTCCTTTCCCTACTGGAAGCCCTCTTCAAAAATCAAATAAAAAAGACACCAATCGTAACTTGAGTTCTGAAACTAAAATAGAAACAAAAGAAAGAATGAATACAGAGGGTAATATTTTGCTGAACTTCCATTCAACTCCACAGGTATTGCCCCAGAGAGGAGGAAATACGAGTCCTTTGCTCTGTACTGTGAGGGGAGCAGAGCCAATATTTCTAGAGTTCCGCTCCTTTTTTCTGGACTTCTTGTTTCTAACTCATGCCCTTCCCTTCCTCTGCATTAGTTTAACATTAATCTCCAGAAGTGAAGCCTCTAGGTCTGTGGGGTAATCAGGCACTTACCAGGAATGCCCCTGTGGTCACAGTTCGATGAATCAGGTTTCTAGACACTGAAGAAGCTGTACTTTTCTACTGATAGAATAAACTAGAACAGTTCTCAGTAGGAGGGAGGAGGACATTGTTCAAAGCTCCCCACTTAATTGCAGTGAGTAGATAATGAAGAGAGGGGATGTCAAAAGTACAAGTAAAGGTTCAAGTAAGTATTATGCATCCAGTTCACATTGACTGGATACATAATATTCCTTTTGCACTTTTGAAAGCTGTGTTGAAATGAACAGTACCCTTATGAAGTACACAGGCTGTGTGTAAATTAAGAAAACTGCCCGCTGCATAATGGTTAGAGACTTAGTGTGTATGACGGGGATTTGCATGTTCCACTCAGTACCTGGCTCCCAAACAGCCTTGAAATGCCTTTGTAAAAGAAAATTGTATGACGTGTTCAACATCGCTTACATCTCAGTATGATGAAATATCTCTGTAAGGCAGAGATACTCTTTCAGTATTGTTATTTACATCTTGTTTGCATGAAAAGATAAGATGAATATTATACATGTTAATATTTTAGTTATTGAGTTAAGTATATCTTAATTTATGCTAATGTTATTTAACTTGTTTTCAGATAGAGGACTTTATGTGTACTGGTTATCCTGTACTTTCACTATGTCTGTTTATGCTTTTTTTCTTCTTAGTATCTGTTGCATTTGTGTACCACTGTCATCAGTGTACACAGTTGCATTTATAATGGAGCTAATTATCCACTACAGACTTGAAGCAGTCATGCACATTCTTGATTCCTGTTTATTTTTCCTTTAGCTAATCAGAGAAAGTGTAGTCCCCGATAGTCCAGGAAGTATGGTGCTCTAGCTCCTCAGGGAGAAAATCTGAAGCTACTGCTTCACCTATGTGAATCAAGCAGCTCTTCATAATGCCTCTTTCATGATGCCTCTTTCATGTTCACACACCTGGGAGGGGATAAAAAATACCTGCTGCTGTCACCCACAGGGTTATGTGTGCCTGTATTGCCTGTTCTTGCAAGGAACGGTAAAACTATTGTAAGACTGTTGATTTACAATTTAGATTAATTATTTTCAGAAGATACACAGAACGTCACACAGAGGAACAGGTTTTGCTTTCATTTGGACCCTTCCTTCTCCTTTTCACAAACTCTTCCCTTCCTGCTGTCTTCCTGTGGAAACTGAAAAATAAAGCCCCCTTCTCTACAGGGGCATGTTTGTTCATTCTCAGTTCTTCAGAACTACACCCATCTTTTGAAGCTCCACTGTTGCAAACCATGTGCTGCTCAAAATATTTCTCTTGCCACTCCTGTTAGGATACTGAAATACATAATTCATCTTGACCCTGTGTCTTGTCAGCTTTTAATACTTCTAATTGCCTGTCTGCTCCAGCATAATCATAAAACCTTTCAACATCTCACTTACTCCCCTTTCCAGAATTTGACCTTCTTGAGCCTTTCTCATGAGTAATGGACCAAACAAATTCATTTAGACTACTGGCAGTGCCAGCATCATTCATCTTCATATTTTCTTACTGAGTTTTTCCCTGGCTATTTGCTGCTTGTAAATATAAAATAGTGTTTCACTTACATCTACATTTTCTTAATTCTCTTAACATTTTACTGTCTTAGGATCATAGGATAATTCAGCTCAGAAGGGACCACAGGAGGTCTCTAATCTGACCTGCTCTAAGCAGGGTCAGCTCTGAGGTGAGGACAGGTGGCTTTATTCAGTCTGGTCTTGAAAATCTCCAAGGACCACCTCTCTGGGCAACCTGTTCCAGTGCCCAACTGTCCTCATGGTGTGAAAGGCTTTCCTTATGTCCTGTCTGAACCACTCATGTTTGAGTTTATGTCCATTGTGTCTTGTTCAACAGCTCTTCAACAGCTCCCTGTCTGCCGGAACCCCAGGGTCTTTCCTGTAGAGCTGCTCCCCAGCCTGGATCAACTGCAAAGGACTCTTCCTTCCCAGGTACAGCACTTGGCATTTGTCTTTGATGAATTTTGTAAGGTCCCAGTTGTCCATTCCTGCAGCCAGTTTGGATCCATGTGAATGGCAGTCTTGCCCTTGAGTGTACCAGCTGCTCCTCACAATTTGGTTCCATCTGCAGACTTGTTGAGTACACATTCCATCACCTCCCCCAGGTCATAGATTCATTCCATTTGATTCTTCCAGCTGTTACAGAGAAGGACACCATTTTCTTCGCAGTAGAAATGGTGCAGTTAGCATTGTCCTTCCAATATTTGTCTCAGGGCTGGCGTTTGCCTCAGAGATGAGTTCTTCAAGGTTACTGTTGAAGTATTTGAACTTATATGGGATATTTGTCTTACCTCTTTATATCTCCTGAGTCAACAGAACTAAGTGGCTTGGACTGGTATACAAATCCAAGCTTCTTTTTTATTGATTCTTTAACCTTGACTCCTATTAAGCCTTTTTCCATACCTTACTTGCCCATCCATCATTGAGGACTTTCAAAAATACTGTCCTGATTTTCCTGTATTCTAAAGACTCAGAATTGCCAGGCCACTCACTATTAGATGATGAACAGTAATTCTGAGAATTAGACCATTCACTGTTGAGTTAAAAATAAAAATACACTAGTTGAATCAACAGGCAAGAACAGAACCCGGTATTTGAAATTGTAAAATATAGAGCTGTTTGGGAAAGTTCCCACAAAGGCAGCAGCAACAAACACAACAAGCTGTGCATCAAACATAGCAGGCAAAAAAAGTATGTATATATAAAATGAGGATCAGAAACTCCAAATGATTAAAATTCCTACTGATGACTAAAAAGATTTGCGTGCTGGAGTGCTGGTGGAGGGAAGAAGAGGATAGCAGGAGGTCAGAAAATGTTTTTAGGTACAACCAGTACCTCAGCCCTGAAGGTTCAAAAGAAGGTTTTCCTGGACGTATGGGCCAAATGTGTCTTTTCTGTCTTCTGGCAATGGGCCAGCCTGAAGGACTAAGAGCCTGTTATCACAACTGCTAACCATTTAAGCTGTTCCTTAGCTCAATGGTTGAAGCATGTGTGTTGGTATAAGAGGACCTTTTCCTTTAAAATGTTTCTGTAATTTCTCTGCTCCACTACTAATAACTGAGCAATTAGCTTTCCCAGTTTTTTTTTAAATAAAATCTACAAGCTGTTTAGCCCCTCCTTTGCCTTTTACCAACACAACAATCCCATAAAATGCAGTTCAAGCCCTATCTGCACATATTCCTCCTAGTACAGAATTGTCACGGGGGCTGGGGTAGGAGCAGTGGCTTTGGGGATCTGATCAGGTCCATCCCGCTGTGATTACACTCAGTGCCATCACTACCAGTTCCTAGACTGCAATAAAAAGATTTGGAACTTAACTGCTCCGCTCTATGGTACTGATATGAATTACAGTAACCCAAACAGAGTACTATCAAAACTTAAAAATACTTGTAAGGGGACAATCTGTATCCTTATTCACCCCTCATCAAGATACTCTAAAGCACTGATGCTTCCAAGTTTTATGCCTGTGCTTAAATGTAAGCATGGTAAGGAACCCTACTGAAATCAGTGGAACATTAAGCACAGACAGAAATATTTTCTCTAATAGTTTTCGTATTGTAATTCCTAATCCCTACTGTCTACACAAGTTTCCGTTTTCCGTAACTATTAAGGACAATTTTTCATGCTGGCAAATGCATGCAGTCATTATTTTGGAAGCTAGGGTCACAAAACAGCCAATCCTCCTGAAGAGCCCTTTCTCAGGTTATAAAGAAGCCATTTCAGACAGAAGTCTCATTTCTCTAAGGTTTTAATTAAATACAGATTCAGGCAAATACAAGTTATAAAGTAAACAAACGACACTGCAAAGCCACAAGTTCCCTGAGCCCAAAGCTAAACTCAAGGTCCCTCAAGACAATGCTAAGCTTACCATTCAATTTATCTCTGAACTCCAAAATCTCATCAAAAACAGTGTCTATCATAGGAGGCTATATATTTCAGTTTTACTATACAGTTCATCTAAGCTCCTGTTACACTAATCCAGAGATGCTCAAGCATTTCTCTATGTGAGTTACTGGTTGTAAACTTAACACATTAAACGAACAGCTTAAGTAAAGAGGTGCCTCTTAAAAAAGAATAATACAGTTTTTCATTATAGAGCATGTGGGAACAGAACTGGGAAACTTGGATAATTTATGTCATTAGTGAGTTAGTGTAAATCAACCTCACATAAATTAGGTCAGAAATCACTGATATCATATGAAATTAAGTTATCTGACAGGTATGCGCAGGTCTGTCACAGTTCACTAATGAGTTTTCTCTTTTCATTGAGGAAGTAAATTAGATTTAAATTTGGGTTGTCCATTTTGGTATGTTATTGCAGCCAACAAAGAGAGAAAAATTCTAAAGCAAAATGAAACACTGTTTTGAAACTGTGATTCCTGCCTCGTGCCCCCAGACCCCTCAATCCTCATGGCCCTGCAGCTTCTAGCACTGGCAGCAGTCCATGCACAGGGGCACACATGTGAGCATCCACATCTGCCCTCATACCCCACTGACTGTTTGTCCTGCTTTTTGCTGGCTCTGACAGATGCCACACAGGCACAGGTCACCATGGAGCTCCTGCAGGTACCTCCTGAGGGTACGTTAGGGTAGTTTGGAGCAAGAGTTAGCCTGCCTGCCATCATACTTTCTGAGCCTCCTGAATAGACATGCAGCCCTTCCAAAGCACATAGTGGGAGTGGAAGAAATCCTCCCTGACAGACTTAGTTATTTCTTGTGCTATTACCCACTGAAAAATTGGTTTCAGCTGACTGTCAAATGCAATGAGGTCAGATACGTTCTTATGTGTCTGTGATGTTGTTCTAGGTGGCTGGCAAGCAAGGCTGAGTGAATTATTTCAGCCGTTTCTTAAGAGCTTGAGCACACAGAAGAAGAACTGCATTCATAGGAATTATTTTTTTAATGAATTTTTTCTGTGAATCTGTATTAAGAACTGAATTAACATGTTAGAGAAATACTGAAGCAGAGAAAGCCTGGATAGCAAGATGTCTGGATTTTATGAAGTAATCTGCTCACTGCATTTCACAGATTTTGAAATGTTCTCCGAGCGGTATCCTTGTCATTATAAAATACACACATTAAACTCCCCAACCCCACTGCTTCAATTGTAGTACCCATTTCACAACAGCCTTTTAAATGCGTCTTCTCAAAGGCCTATGATGGGTATGGGAGGGGAAAGCTATTGATGTGGTTGCATCCTAAGCCAGTTGTAACGTGACAAATCAGTATATTAGTTTTGAGTGGACTAGAACTGTAGCCTAGTGGAGTGATCTGGATATCAGAATGTCATCTCTCCTTTGCTCAGGGATGCAGCATTTGGTGCAAATTGCTTCTGCCTTCCTTCAGCTGCAGTAATTTAATATGGAACTGACAGGTGCATTGATCACTTGGCCAGATCCTCTTCCAGACAGCAGACGGAAGATGGGAAAAATACCAATCTGCCATTTTGTAACTTATATTTCTTTTTGTGCAATGAGAAATGTCACCAACTTCTGACAACCTGCTTTTATTTGAAATCTACTGTATAACGTACAGGAGGAAATGAGAGAAGCTACAAGATTTGAACTAAAGTTATGTTTTCCTAGAGATTTTCACATAAGTTTGCAAAAATGTGTCTCTTACCAGCCAAAAGGATTTCATGCATTATCTTATTTTCCTGTTTCACTTTCTCCCCATAAACTATGAATCCCAGAGTACCAAAGCAGAGTGGATATGTAAAGCTATGACATCAGTTTTACTCTTTCAGCATTTAACAGAGAAAATATTAAATTTGGGAATTTAAGGGACTGTAGCACTCCAGAATCCAGCAAGTTAAGTTCATACATTTACTTTTTATTTTTTGATATTTTTTTTTTTTTCAAAATCAGCAAATTGGGAATTTGTCTGTTAGCAAATTGGAAATTTGGAATGCAAGGAGGCAGTTTAAACCTTTTTGGAAAAAAAATGGTAATAACCTGTTTTATAACTCTGATGGGCATGAAAGTCCAGCTGTACACAAAAGCCCTTGGAGATTACATCACTGGCACTTCTGCTACAGAGTTTCTATTGGAAAGCAAACACTTCTTATACTGTAGTGCTTCCCAAAACAGCCAAGAAATTTCCTCAAATGACTCACTCCTGAAAAATGTCAGGTTTCTCTTGAACTCGAAGGACCCCAGCTTTCTGGGAAATTGGTAGCAGATATTGCTTCATGGCTTCAAGAGCATCAGTCTAATAAGAATTCTCTGCCTTTCCCTGATGGCTTTTCAGCTTATCAGTTACAAGCAGAGAAGCATGCCATTTTTGGAACTGATCCATACTTTATTTAGTTGCTTACAACAAACTTTAACAACAAAATGGAGTCAAGTGGACAGAATGACAACTGTGAAGGTTTACAGTGACAACTGTAGCAGCACCTCAGCCCAGCAATAAACCAGAAAGTACGGAGTTTAAAAAATGAGTTCTGTCACTCTTTGAAAAACAACATGAAACTCTGCTCTGTGCACAGCTATTAACAGATATCACTGCTATGAAGCCACGCTTATAAAATTAGCTTTAGAACGTAAAGAGCACTTGAAATAAAGTAAATAATAGGTTGCAATAATTTTTTTAATTCCAATATTGTGTTTCCCTAGAATAATAGTGGAGACCTAGAAAAAAACTGAAACATTTATAAAACACTACCTTCAACTTTGTTTTACTTTCATTTTGTTTAGTGACAAATCTGTATGTTGTTTATGTCATCTTTATGTAGAAATAAATCAGAAGCGACCAGAGGAGATAAGAAACTTCATTTCATTCATGAAAATCTGTCCTTTGGGTTTAGAAGGCCTGGAAGATAAAGAGTGAAGTGCCTCTTTGCAGTCTACAGAGAAAATGAGACTTAAAAACCAGTGACTTTTCTTTCTTTATCCCCTTAGCTGACAGGGAGCAATGAATAAATGAATATAAACATCAAATAACCCTAGAATGAGGATTCAAGCAGGACTGATTCTGTAATGCCATACTTTCACAGCCACTAAGCTGGCAGAAATTGGCACTGCTTCTGTAAAAAGCCATTCTTTCCTCTGCACACAAAGATTGTGCCTCATGCAATCACAAGGATTTTCACCCTGAACAGTTCCTGGGCTCTTGTTGACCAATACAAATACCTACACAGCCATGGAGCCAGAAACACAAAGTCAGAGAAGAAAAGGGAAGAGCACGACCAATTCTTTCAACAGCAACATAGCTTAAAAGTGATTGGAAGATTACAGTACTAGTTCCACTGTCTCTTGCAATATCTATAGTGCTCTCTTAGATATCTATAACCAAAGGAGGGAAATGTCATGAAAGCTGTCTGTCTAGTAACAAAGTGTCTTGGAGACTATCTTCTCCGGGGCAACTTCTAGTCTGCTTTATAGTGGGGGGATGCTGAGGGTGCGGATCCCCTCTGACAAGATGAAACTGAACAGTAGTCTTTTTCTTCACAGAAATGACAGAGTTAAATAATTTTTCATTTCCTTTTGGAACCCTGGAAATAATGATTCCGTATTCTTGAATTCGTACAAAAAAGGTAAGAGGAACTGTTGTTTCTGTATTTTGATTTAAATATTTTTGTCAAAAATGATAGACCGTAACTGATTTTGTAACATCATATGTAAAAGCTATGATTTTTACCTTTTAAGCATTTAAGAACAATTTTTCTTGGCTGGAAAACTATGAAACGAATAGACATGACATTTAAGAACATACTTGCCTTTCATCTTTGTAAGCTGTCGCAGCCTTCAGATCATGGTAGCAAAACAAAGAAAAGATAGCCAGATGGAGTTTGGTATTTACTTTTTATAGACTACATGTGGAGCAAAATGGAAAATACATTGCTAAATAAATATAGATTGCTAAATTTTATCATTAACATACTGAAATAAAACATATATTTATCTGAACAGAGTCCAGATCTTAACACACATTTATACAAAAGGATTGAATATCTCAGCTTGGGACTTCCCACGTATTTAATTATTACAGCTTGATGTTCATGATCACCTTGCCAGAATTTAGGCAGAATTACCCCAAAACGCCTGGTCAAAATAATTAATGTAGTGAAGCTTCAACCTAGGTTATACTTTTGAGCCATGCTGTAAAAGTTAATGAATGAAAGGAGCTACCCATTTAACCCAGTTATAGTCAGTGTGACCTACTTTAAAACCTTAGGTTGATTTTCCTTACACTTCAAAATAACTTTTGAGTTGTCAAAACTGCACCCAAGACATTTTTTAAAAGCACTAGTAACAAGACCCTTGGACTGCAGTCTAGCTGGGAATATAGTTTTCATGGAACATAGCCTTTGAATACATCTAAACAACTTCTTGTGGAAGGGATGCAACAGGAGGTGGGAAAACTCCTATCACCTTAACATTTGTTTTTTCTGTATCTTTGCTCATCCAACTATTCAAGAGTGCAACATAGAAAATAACTTTTTTTGATACATCTCTTGTCATCTGTGTATCTTCCAATCATACTGTAATCCTTTGAAACTTACTTCAGCGCTACAACAGTTTAGTGTAACTAGCTCTAGACCTTTCTTTTTCAAATGAATATATTCTCCCTCTTTTTGAGTGGAAAAATTAAGTATTGGGCTGGGTAACTATGTATACAAGGTACAACACATACATGAATTAAATCATGTTGCCAACACCTTAAACAAAAATATTATCTGGAATGCTGCTTAAGAAGTAGGAGTTCCCCAAACCACCCCTTCCTGTTTGAACAATTGTAGATTTTACTAAACACAAAAATGATTCTGCAAATGTAGAACTTAAAAAAGTGCTCAGTGTGAGAAAAAATCAAAAATGCAATTCTTTCCTCCCAGTAAAATGCCCAGCTCATCCCTATTCAGTGCTTTATGTTTGGGAGAGAAGTCCCTTTTCCTTCCTGGTCCAACTGTTCCATTTACAATAACAGATGCAGTGGCAATTAACTTACACCAGTTGAAGGGAATGGATGGTTAGGACACGTTCCTGTAGGTGGTGCAGGCAGTTTTGCATCATCTTGAAATAGAAAAAAATACCCTTTCATTTAAAAAAAAAAAAGTAGTACAGAATTGGATACTGCCCTAGTCAGCATTGTTACATCCACATTTTTTCTTGTGGATCTCGCAGTAAGCGGTTTGAGAACAGTTTAACAAAACCAGAAATAAATCCAGAATGGCATATACTGCCTTCCAAATATTAATGTATTTTCCCATGTTTTTAAAATGGAAATGAAATAAAAAGAGAACCACTTAGAGATTTATTTAGCTACTTGATTGTAATAAAGTACTGCCACTTCTGATTATGTATGCCAAGGGGAAAAAAAACCCACCAAAACCAACCCCCCCACACAATGGAATAGCAAGCCGGCTGTCTGCCTCAGAGCTCCTTAAAATTTTTTCTTCTTGTGACTTTTATTATCCCCATCCTCGATTTTCGTATCAGTTTTAAATTTACTGTGATTTTTAAAAAAATGTGGTGTCAAATTTAATAAAAACTTAGCTGCCCACAAGTGGAGGGGATATACTCAGAATCTTCCTGATTAAGCACTGAGGCACAGGATGTTTCAAGCTCGTATTTTCAAAACCTTCTGTACCTTTTCTTTTGTGTACATTTATCTCATCCCCAAGGCAGCAGCACATTGACAGAGAAACACTGATCCAACCTAATCTAACTCTGGTAATAGCTCATTGAATTAAGGAGGCAGAAATCACTGAAAGAGCACACAGATTTCAAGAACAATTGCAAATATTTATGATTCAGATAAACAAATCCTGATGGTAAAGAAAGAATCAACAACTGTTTCTCATGCTGGCAATATATATTTATTGTCATTTTGGAGATAGGTTACCATGTGTATTATCAGGACTAGAAACAAATCGGGATTATGAACTCTTAGCATATGCCAGTTGGAAATTAAATGACTGAATGTAAAGCTGACGCTTAGAAGATCTTCAGTTGGTTTACTTTTGTGTTGCCCCCCCCCCCCCTTTTTTTTTTTTTTAATTAAAAGCTGAACACCTTCCCCTCCCCCTTCATTTCAACCTCAGAAAAATAAATGATCATCCAAATGCAGCTTTTCCGAGTTTTACTAATGATCTGCTGGCAATCTCAGAACATTTATATTGTTATAACTTCAGAAGGAAGCTAACCTTTGCAAACCATGTTCTTCCTCCCCTTTACCTGGCTACTGAGTCCAACTTTAAGGACTGGACTAAAGCAGATTAAAGATTTGCTTATATTAGACTACTGCAGTTACATTATTATGGTGCAGACCTTCAACATACACACTTTGCTGTTCCAGAACAAGCTACATCAGTGCAAGATCTGAGAGTCTGTGCAAAAGAAGCTGCAGTGCTACAAATTCTTGAAATACCTTTCCTCTCCGTCTCACATGTATTGACTAAGAAACATCTTCCTCCCATTAATTTCACCAATCCCAAATACTACCCAAAAGAAAGAGAAAGATGAAGATATTTCATGCTTTTATACAAAACACAAGCAACCCCCCACCAAAAAAAAAAAATCATCCAACTCCAATCCCCCCACCCAAAAAAACCCAGATCAAAACTATTTGTTCCCCACCCTCCCAACCCTCTTCTAGCTTTAATATGTCACCATTAAAACAAATGCATACAACTTACTGTACAATTATGAAGCTGCAAGCATTCAAGTTACAGAACATTCTGAAAATATTTCAAGCATAAAAAGTACACTTGATAATTGCAAAAATAAAGTTTCACTTTTTTTAAAAAACATTTTGATCAGAGCTCAAGCAAAACAAACATGTAACAATTCCTACTTCAGTTTAACTTCATAAGAACGCCACCTTTAGAAGTTAAAAACAAAAAACTGAGATTTTTGGTGATAAAGTAACTAACCATGTCTTTTAATTAAGAGAAATGGTATATACAACAATGGCACCGACCTTAAGCATCAACAACATATTTCAGGCAAAAATAAGTCTACAAGTGATCCAAGTCATTCTTAGCATCAAATGGTACTAAGTACCATAATCTGCTGGGAATAGACATTAAGTTAGACTGGTACAATGAAAGGAAAGATCCATGACATCAAATAGGCTCAGGTTTTGTCACTGAACTTTTTTTAGGCTAACAATTTCACTAGTGCAAGACCATATGTTTTACCTGATTAAATGAAAACTCATAAATGTCACAATTTAAGAACACCCATACAAAACTATTTTTTTCTTTTAAAAAAGTGCCACATACCATACTTTTACTAAAAAAGTTACAAACTAATGGAAGACTGTCTGCCTCCATCTCTTGTCAACAAGGAAAGGCCAAAGCGATTCTTTGATCCCAGCTCGAAATGGCGTTCTCTGACCTATCCCCAGCATCTCCAACTTGGAGCAGTCTAACTGAGCATTCCTCGGACGAAGAGCACCCACAACTGGACAATCAGTAATCTAAAAAATAAACAGAAGAAAAACCCCAACACACCAACAAGTAATCAAAAATGACAGAAAAATATTTATTCTTACATATGCTTATTTAGAAGTTTTCCTTCATAGCTTTCTATATAGGTACATTCCCCGCCTCCCTCCCAACTATTTTGTGGGTTTTTTTTTTTTGTCTGGGCTTGGGTTTTTTGTTTGTTTGTTTACTTGTTTTATGGTTCACTTCGGCTCAACATAAGAGATGTCAGGCAGAGCAATGTGAAGTGTCTTAAGTTAAATTTTTCTCACTCAATTACTGCTCACCATTTATGTTTTCCTACATTTTATTCCTATTTTCACCCTGTAACTATAATCACAAGGTAAAAAACACTCTAAAATGTTGACAGAACCATGTCCTGATCAATATACTTGAAGAGAAATAGATTTGGGCAGAAAAAAATTCAGACTAACTTAATGTTCTCCATTCTTTTTCTCTCCATCTTCCAAGCCACACTTCAGTTCCAGCCTTTACTAATTCAGAATCTTTGGAATTCATTTTGGATATAAATAATATCTTATTTACATGTTGTATTCTCAAAACGTTATCAGTATGTCTTTTAAGAGTAGTCTTACTTTTAAGTGTCAATAAAACTGAAGGACGGGTATTTTAAGAACTTCAAACCATTTTTGCTTTGCTTAAGTGCACATACTCAGAAATAAATCTGGACATTGAGAAGTTCATACAGATTCCTACCTTCCAGTTAATGTTCTGTCAATCTGTAAGCTTTTTTAAGGACAGAAATACAACAAAAAATATGAATTTAATCCTGACTAAGGGGAACCATTCTGCAGAAATACCATTACACTACAGACTGCAAAATTGGTTACCGACTGGGTAATTTTCCTAATTTAGCAGGTCAATGCAGCTGTTGTTTTCCTGAGTTAGATACCAGACAGCATCCTCAGCAGTACCTCAGCTGTGCTAGACATACGCACACAGATCCTCCTGAAGAGAAAGCTTCCTTGTATAGCTAGCATGAGACCTACTGCTTAAAACAATAGAGCACATCCATCTTTCTACAGGTCGAACAACACATGACTTACTGGTCTCAAGTGGCTGCTGGGAAGGTTGAAAGCATCTGCAATTGCACATGCCATTTCGTACTTAGTCATCTGTTCATTGCCAGACCAGTGAAATGTTCCTTTTACCGATGGGTCCTATGGAAGAAACAGGAAGCACAGGTGAAAAAAAAAAAAAGCAGCTAGCTAGCCCTCAGACTAATTCCTGTGCAAGAACTGCGCAGAACAATCTTCCAGCAAGATCCTATCCTGAAAGGCGTATTACAGCACCTCACTGATGTTCTCGAAATGTCTCACGCATTTTCAGAGAACACCTGACTAGGGATTCAGACTGAAAACTGGTGTTACATATATCTGACCTGGCTTTTCACAAACAGCTTATACTGTGTAGAATTAACAGGAGGGTAAGGACCGAGCCAACCAACCAACGTCAAATAGCTGGGGAGGAGGAACTCAGCTGTTGTATGCTATTCACTTACTCAAAAACAAACACAAAAAGCACCACACACATTCTGAATGTTAAACTGCAAAGCATGTACAAGTCCGATCCAACAAACTGGCTGCACCACATCCACCATATGTGCATGGTTCATTTTTTTCAAAGTTATATGTATGAAACATAAAGATGGTTGAGGTGGTAATCTGAAGGTGCTGTGGTGAATAAACACAAAGTATGTAAGTCCAGTGGCTTTTTTTTTGCCACCTCAGTGTTCTTAATACAATAAACAAGGGCATCTTTGAGAATTACATTCAACCACCATGGGTTTTTTTTAGTCCAAACTGGCAATTTGTAAAAGACATATTAGAATAAGTCAGGTATTTGCATTTCTGTCCTGTATACTAGAAGACATATGACAATTTTCAAGGAGGATCTGTCTCATCACTTCACTTACGTTTGTTTCAAGTATCAGAATATCCACACACTGTCATGTAAAGATACTGTAGTATTACAGCTAGTTCTTTCCTCCTTCCCAGTGTTGCAGAAATGCAGAGAATAACGCAAGTTATATGCACTTCTCAGTTGTTCAGAAACAAAGCCAAGAACTCGAACTGGTTTTACACTGAAAAGGCTTGTTTCTCTCAGTTCTTACCAGCATTCTCTTCTCTGCTAGTTGTCTGCAAACAGTTGCTACGTCCTTGACGTTAGTAGGAAATCTTTGTTGCCAGTGGTCCATGTTGGCAGATTTATTACTGAACTGCACTTTATCAAACATAACAGTCACAGCACTTTCCTCCAGTCTTTCTACCTCTCCGTACAAGACGGGAACCCTAAGTACTGCAGCATCTAAAAGAAAGAATATTTTAACAAGTGTTAACACTGTTATGAATAGGTATGAATGCTGTAGCATAACCTGAAAGGTGTCTGCAAGTGTTAAGAAATATGCTGGTGATATTAAGCATCTACAAATCACAAAGAAAATGCAATTAATATGCTTGCCCTCAGAATATCATTTTAATTTTACGTAAAATTAGTATTTATAAACTGTTTTAATACATTATTTTCATTTATGCCATTGATTTCTATCAAGTTAACAAGCTTTCATTAACACTGCAAGAGAAAAAAAGAAGGCCTGTTTGGGTTGGAACAAAAATTTAAAAATTTTAAAAAACAATGCACTATGCAGTTCCTCCAGCACTCCCCATCTTCCATGGGTAAGAGCAAGAACAAAAATTCCCACCAATCACAAATCACCATATTCAGGCATCAATTACAAAGATTTTTCGCCCAGCATGCAGAAGCCTCCTACACAAAGGAGAATATTATTTACCAGAAAAAAAAAGACATGAACCTTGGAATGAATAAAAAGCTTGACAAATAAGGAGTAGGTTTACAGAATACAGTAGTAAACAATATTAGATTTCAAGACTGAGATTAGAGAAATTAACAGTAAACAAGTGCAGAGAGAAGGATATTTTATGATGGAATACATCGTACCAGTCTACCTCAGTCATGAAGACTCAAGAGGCCTCTTTGAGGGGAAATCCAAGAAGGCTATGACAAATTCGTTAGAAGTAATACAGATATTTTTACTTAAAGGAGAGGAAAAAAAAAATCAGTCCTGAAATTAGAAGTGGAAGTCACCAGATCACTGCAGTTCTTAAAGATTTGTAGGAAAATGCTATTAGCTATTAGAAAGACAGAAAGAAAAAGCTAACACCCGAATTATTCTCACAGAAAAATAAATCAAAGACTTACACAAGACAAACAAATACAACTAGAACCCCAACATGACACTGATATCCTGCTGCTCTAAAAAGTTATTTGATCCTGCAACAAATATGTCTTTCCTCTCTTTAAATACTGCTCGAAATATCTCTTTTTTAGTATCTTTAGAAGTATTTGTTATTTGAGAAAAATGCTGCCGCCTTTTGTTCACAGAGAGCTGAGACTTGTGGGGATTCTTGCATTATACAACAGAAATGGACAGGGAAGTTTCTCATGCAACTACAAACATTTGATAGACTGAATTCTACCTTATACAATATTAGCAAATTAGTGGTTTTAAGACTAACGCATGTAAAATATTTATATTTGTGTGAAACAACAGAATTGACATTTTCAAGCATCTTACTCAGCACCATCTCGAAATTCCTTCTGCTAATAATACCACCACTGCAACCCACTGCTGCCTGACAGATCATGCTTAAAAAGGTTATGAAACAAAACTAAAGTGTTGAGTTGGGGGAAGGATGTAGTGAGATATCCACAAATGCGTGAATTTGGTGCGGTCTTATCTCCATTACCAATCTAGAAGAGGGAGCACACAGCATCACAGTCAAATTCAGCAATGGTATTTAAGGAAGAGGTGAAGCGAATAACTCTTACTTTAAATTGATTTTTACTTAAATAACACTGTTCCTATCAAAGTATTTTTTAGAAAGTCTTTCTTACTAGTAACCTATAACAAACCTATATTAAGGCCTACCATTTTCAAATATAGTATGTACTTACTTACTGAAAGACCATCACAATAATCTATCAATTGTTCAATTCTCTGGTTAGGCAGAGGAGAATGACAGTGTAGGTATCATTCTGACATAGCAGAAGCCTCTGCTGCAAGTGCTCTGAGATTATTTTCTTCAAATTCTTTGAGAAAATAGAAGTGCTTCTCTTCCCTTATAATCTGTGAATGGAAACTGACAGCGTACTAACTAGAAACAATCAAACTTCTCTTTTGTACAAGAAATGAGTTTTAAACACAAGGGAACATGTTCAGGCCCAAGCTTTTTTCCTTTATCAAGCAGAATTTTTAAAATTATGTTTGTATATTTTGAATGCCAATTTTCAATAAGAAAAGATTTAAATTAAAAAAAAAAGTTGCTTAAGACCAGAACTACATTACTAACCCTTTAGAAAGAGTTCGAAGCAGGCGCCTGATGTGTGTGGTAAGCTAGGTGGGTAAAATGAAATGGATGGCCTGATGGCTTATGTAATGAGCGCCAACCAGGAGATTGGCGAGAAAACCAAAAGACTAACAGCAAAAGTCTGTGCTGATTTTATCTGCACTGTTACTGAATTGCAAGTCTGATTTTCCCTTTAAGTAAACACACGTTTAGAACAATTGCACTGCATCCCCCAAAATAACAGCAGCTATATATAAAGTGTGGTAAAGCTTGTGGTGTTACAATATATTGATGACGTATTTTATCTTTCCTTAGGAACAGCTGATTCACAGTAGACAAAGGCTTGTGAATGTCCACCAGCAGAGACTAGTAACACAAATGCAGATCGGAACAAGTGAGAAATAAACCTTTAATCAACCTATAAGCAATAGGAATTGTTTATGAGCAAGGAGACTGACTCCTAATCACATTCTCTTCTAAATCCTGTTTCCATGGTTTTGCAACTTTACCACTGGCTTATGGATCTATTAAGCTAATGGACAACTAAGAAAAAATAGAAAGCCTCTATTAAAAATGTATGAGTGTATTCTTACCTTCGTTATTTTCCAGGACTGCCTTTTCACCCTCCAGTTTGGTTTTACCATATAAATTCAGGGGATTTGGTACATCAGTTTCTTTATAAGGAGGGCTTGTTCCATCAAATACATAGTCTGTACTAATGTAGATCAGAAACGCTCCAACTCCAGCTAGGAAGAAATATATAAATGTTTATATACAGCCTATTTTAATTCATGCCTTGTTTGAAATCCCAATAAACCTTTAAACAAAGCTCTGAAGGACCTCATCTTCTAGCCCCATTCATTCCCGCTGCTTTATCTGTTCACTGATCCTTCACAGATACACGCATGCTACCCTTACAGAAAACGGATCGACTGCACACTGAGCACAGAAATGACATTCAGCCCTTTGAGTACCTTATTCGTACTCATGTTCCTGTATAACTAAATGCAGTATTTTAACAAGAAACCAAAGCTATTACATGGTCTCTTTACCTGCTTCTTTTGCTAAGTTCCCTGAAGCAGCCACATTGAGCTGAGAAGCAGCATCTGGTTGACTTTCCACAACATCTGGCCTTCTCTCAGCAGCACAATGCACTATAACATGAGGCTGGAAATTAAAGACTGATTTTAAACAACAAACATTATCAAGAGATTGCAGTTGCACCCTAACTCTAGTGAGAAACTCCCTCAGGCAAAAAGGCTTTTCGCAAAGTGGTGAGAATTAATAGAAGTAGTAGTGTTATTTTTAGCCTTGGCATTCTGAGGAGCATGTTTTCCTTAGGAAGCAAAATAGAAGCATGCTGTTTCAAGATTTCATATTAGCATACCAAAAAACCTGATCATTAATTTTGCAATTATGATCTTCAGTAGCTTTGATTTTACAGCAAGATTGAACTTGTTTTTTTCTTTTTAACTCGGTATAATAATAATATAAAATATAATAATGTGTCTCACACACATGTAATGGTACATAAAAAAAACATTAGCCAAACGATTTTTAGATAAGCCATTTACACCTGGCTTATTTGACATATGCAGACTATTAACAAGATATTTAAAGCCATTTTACAGAACGGCACGCTGCATAAAGTGTTTCAGATTTTGCATATTCCCTTTGCAAATCAGACTGAAAAAACAGTGAACTTACTGCCTGCCAGACACGCAGGTACTGCTGTTGTATTCGAGTATTCTTCAACTTTGAAAGAACCGCTTCATATTACTACGTCAATAACTCACATTTATTTTTTTCTTTCAACTATGAATGCAAGTGTGCTGACACGTACACCTGTTAGCCGCAGTCTGTCTATGGTGATGACAGCACAGTGCAGTATTTACAGTTCGGTATTTACAGAGCAAACCTACGCTCCAGATGTGCAGAAAAGGCAGCTGTCTGATTTTTCAGTGCTCTGCTAAAGCATTAGCCCCACTAAAGCCACATGAACTCAGTATGAGAACAGCACCGTCAGCTGATTACTAGATGTATAAAGGATGCTATCCATCTACTTCATACTCCAGAAACGTACCTGAAAATCATGGATGATGTCATGAACTGCAATAGAGTCCAGAAGATTAATCTGTTCAAATCTGGGCTGAGCTCTCCTGTATCCACAGCCAACTGCATTCCAATTATTTTCATTGAATTCTTTAAACACGGCTCTGCCAAGAAGTCCTGTAGCACCAGTAATCAAAACTCGCCTACTGGGAATATCAACATCTTCCTAGGGAGATGAGAACAGGAAGTTTTCTTTATGCTGTCGTTTATTGCTGTTTTTTCATAAGAAGTGCGCGCCACTGCTGTTTGCAGGTGCTGTCACAGACTTGCAGAAGCTACGGCTGTTACCTCCCAGCTGTCCACGGGCAGACCAGTGAATACATGTGACCACGCTAACGATCTTAGCAACTCATTTGGAATACCACTACTTAAGGGCACAACCTTGAGCTTTATAATAAAGCATCCAATTTCATTCTGCTTCATCTGATGTTCAATACTGAATAAAAATTAATGTAATGAAAGAGTTGTACTCGGTAGTCTCACTCACATAAAAACATACAAGCAACAACATAGTAAGATTAAAAAATAACATTTACAAGACCTATGATTACTTACTACCAAATAGAAAATAAGAGTCTAATTTACACAAACAGTAAAACGTGATGCACTTCAAGGTGAAAACCCAAGATGCAAGTACTTTTTAAATTCTATATAAAAACTGAACTTGACAAAATCACGATGAACTCAAAAAATATCAATTTTAAGGAACGCCCACTAAACCCGGAGGCTACTGGGATAACACAGACTTGTAATATGATGACAGAAGTCACTACGGGGAAGTCCCTACAAGACCGAGCTCGTCATTCAGCTGTGACATCGCTACAGCAACAAGAAGCAGAAGGAGACCCAACAGACCGCCTTCAAGTCACCGCCTGAGGAGGGGACACAGTTTAATGTCGGTAAGAAGTTGTCAGGCGTTGAAGTCCCACCACAACCGCCGCCCGCTGCTGTGGCTGGAAGCGCCGCCTGTTGAACAGCACCGCTGTGACACCGCCGAATGACGAGCCGAGGGAAGTACGGGGATGTGGAGCTACTGCAGTGCTCCCCGTCAGAGAGAAATCTTCCCTGTGCAATCGGGCCGCTAAGACTAAGCGCTTTAACAATTAAGGGGGCTTAACAGACATAACGCCCTGCTACAAGACAAAAATATCTTTATGGGAATTAACGTAAAGTCAACGCAAGGAGACGCAAACCCGTTCACGCCCCTAGAGCCCGCAGGCAGCCCCCTGCGGGGAGGAATGCTCGCCCAACGGCTCGCAGACCGGGCCCCAGCGTACCCGCCGAGCCCCGCGCCCGGGCAGGGCCGCGCCGCCGCCAGCCCCGCGCCACCGCCCGGCCCGGTCGCGCGAGGGCGGAGAGCCCCCGCCGGCCGTCGTTGCGCACCCGGAGAAAACCGCCCCGCCGCGGGCTCCCGCTGCCGCCGCTCACCTCCACCAGCTCACAGCGCCCCGGCACGAAGCGGATCTTGAGCTCCTTCTCCCGGCCGACCATGGCGGCGGCGCGGGGGCCGCCGGGGCCGGGGCCGGGGCCGGGGCCGGGGCCTGCTCCTGCTCCGCCGGGCTCGCCTGGCGCTGCGGGAGGGCGGACGTGCGGTGCGCCGCGCGGCAGGGCGCGCCCTCATTGGGCCGCGGGGACGCAGCCGACGCAGGCGCCTCCCGCCACCGCGCGCTCATTGGCTGAAGCGCGGCAGAGGGGGCGGGATCCCTGCGCGCTTTAAAGGGGCGGCAGCGGCGGGTGCCGACTTGGGGTGCCCGCAGCGGGGGCGAGAGGGGAGGGCGGTTATCGCTTCAGAGCCGGGGCCCGTGGCCGGGGCAGCTGGGTGGGACCCGCCGGCAGCCGGAAAGTCACCCGCGAGCGTCTGTAGCTGCTGGAAATAATAAACAAGGTGCGGAGGCCCTCTGTGAAGACGTGCTGTAGCACCGGCACGGGCCCAGCGCCCCCCGGGGAAAAGCTATAGTCTCACCAGGGCTTAGTTTTCAGAAAAACAGTCCCGAGCACTTCCCGATTCTTATTTGTTATTGGAACGCGCCCCCCGCCCCCCAGCTGTGCAACGCTGCCTCAGCATTCACTGGTTATTCAAACTGCTGCCTTTCACTTGTATGAAATGAAAGACCGGGCACTGCGGTTTATAAACTGAAACTTCATCCCTTATTTGGCTGGTAAGAGATACCCTTAATATAGCTCTGGCAGATACTTAACAGGAATTACTCAATTTTCCTTTTAGAATGGTGGAAAGTAACATGCATCTTCAAATTGCCTTTATCAATAGCTTTGTATAAAAGCAACTGGTAAACCCCACGGGGAAGGGGGCGCTGCCTTTGAGTAAGCAATCACTGCTTATGGTACTCATCCTATACACAGAGTTTTATGCTTTCAAGATGCCAAAGCTTTTTTTTTAATGCAAGTTTCTGAAATAATAGGAATCCCAATACAAAGTGACTGTGTGCCTCACATTATTTTTAACAACACGACTAAAGTTAAGTAGATGCATAAGAATTAGTGGCCAAGACTTTTTTTAGCTTATATCTTCACCTGATAAATTTATTTCAGCTTGACTTGATTAAAGCAGTATTTAATTGGTAGCCAAAGGAGAAAACTAGCTGATGGTAGTGGAATTAACACACAGTTAAAGAGAAATCAGAAAATCTACTAAAAGTTGAATAGAATCATACTGTAAGTGACCTTTACTTACGACAAACAACTGACATTTCCAGGGCAAAAAAGTAAACACGTATAGACCACTTCAGCCAGTTTCTCCCTTCTTAGAATGCGGATGCCCTGTTTTTCCTTATAACAAGCTATGGACATTTTATTCCCTGTCATTAACCTTAGAATTCTATTTAATATCAGTAATTCATAACTTGAAATTCAGAAGAAAAATCCGCAAAGAAATACCGAACCCTTCAGTAGCACTAAGGTGACACCTCCAAGCACAGAGAATGTCACACCTCTTCCTCCTGACACAGGCTGAAAGAGCTCAGGGTACATCTTAACAAAAACAACAGCGTGGAAATCGAAGTTTTGCCTTCCAGGCTTAGAGCAAGAGGAAAATAGGAAAAGCATTAATACACCAAAGGCTCAAGCTAGAACCATAAATTGGCCTGCAAAACATCCTTCACTTTTTTGTCACCAGTATAACAGTTACAAAAACTACGTGTAATTTGTTATCTTCATAACAGAAGATAGTCTATTTTTTTCTTAAATATTTACATTGAATTCAGTAGCATTCTAGTTTATATTTTTAGTTTCTTTATTACAAATATTTTCACTCTGTGAAACACTATGATTTCATGGAGTAGATAAACAAAAATCTTATCGTAGTCCATATCACAGTCATTTAAGCATAATGCATCACCAGGTGACTAAACGCACCACTCATTAAATTAACATTTCAGACTGTAATTCAGAGACTAAAGCGTAATTAAATGCATCCCTCCTCCCGTTTCCTTCTCCCTAATTGAAGCGTGGCAGCCATCTATTAATGCAAATATCCAGAGCCTTACCTGCTCCATTTCCACCAGCATTTCAGGCATTGCCTCAAACTACAGAAGGAATTATCAGCCTAGGAAATTATTGCAGTTCAACTGCGCGTTTGTCCCTTTGTCTGCTTCTGCCCGCAGAGAGCACATGGACTGAAAGAAGCAATAGCTCAGTTGACCTTTGAAACCAAAACACTAATCCAAGCCCTATATCACGTGTGGCTCTGAATCCTGTTAAGCCTTTGGTTTATTCCCCATGGTACCATTTAAGCAGCTCAGCGTGAACTTAAATTTTTACTTCATAACAGCCAGCATGAGCAAGTACAGCCATTGTGTGTATAAAATGTACCCAAAGCACTGGCACTGAGTCTTCGGCAGTTTGCCTTTTATAGGAAACAGGAGGAGGGCTCTAATTAGGTCAGCCAGGTTGAGGATTCTAGCAGCTCTTCATTTTACATTTAAACAAAGTACAGCCTAGATCTTGCTATAGTATAGACAGATGGATGATAAGAGAAATCATTTCTTGTTAAATGACATATTTTTTCCAACAATAAAAAAAATATGTTCTACAACATTGATGTGATTGATTCCTACAGTGAATACCTAAGTCAGTTGCACTGCCAGTATCACTGTTTGTTTTTAATGTGCGTTTCATATGTGCATGAAACTGGCAAACCCACTTGGACTGCAGTTGACACAAAGCACTCAAATTTCCCCTTTTACTTCCACCCTTTACTCTTCTCCCCAGTCTGCTCTACATTATCGATCTGTATTTTAAAGCTAAAATGAAAATTGCCATTGCTGTAAGGCTAGCATAATTATTTGCACGTTTCCCTATTCTTTTTGTCAATATAAGTTTGCTCTTGATAGCCTAAAAAGGATTTTAAATTACACTTTGGCAAAACTACCAATTGAGCTAGGAAGTTTTAAGAATTACGGCAATATGAAAAAAGTATGTAGCCATCATAAAAGCACATTCCGGCAATATCTGCAGTATTTTGCTTCATTTGGTATACTTTCACCCTTTGACAAACTCTCGATAGTTTGATGCAAGACACTTCAAACACCAAAAATGAGGTTCAGTTAGAAATGTACCTTCACACAGTGTCCCCATTTCCATGTCTGAGTTTTGTGGAATCTTCTGTTAACATTCACTTGCCCTAATCTCTCTTGAAATAAAAGGCTCACGTATGTTTTTAAAAACACATTAAACTAAGGATGTCTTTCATTCTTGGCACAAAGGCTCTTCATCAGCTGTCGACATTCTGATTTACGAATAGTGACTTTGCCTTAGAAATCCCCATATGATTAGACCAGCACAGAAAGCATACAACTTTCAGCAACCCTGCATGAAAGATGCCATCTTATGAGAAAAACTCTAGTATAATAGCTGTAGAGCGTTACTCCAGTTTCCGTTGTTTACAAGCTCCCCCCCTCCGCCCCGCCTTGCTCTTTCCCCTGCTGCTCACTAGATGGAGTTTGGTTTAACCAACTGCTCATTTCGCATCCACGGACTAGAGAATACAGACAGGCTGTTTAACATCAAGATTTCTGCTAAGACCATGTTCTCATCAAATGTGCCAAACTAATGCACATTTCTTCCACAATTTTCTCTTACCCCATTTACATCTTTCAGACAAGACAAATTTTATCTGTTTCTCCACAAGGAGAGAGAACTCCAGTATTAATTTCTTTCAGCAACTTCCTTATAAAAATATGCCTCAGCACTTCAGGCAAACTGCTAAATTGAGCACTAAGTATGTCTCAGTTCAAACACCTGAAGTTAATCCTCATCCTCAGTGTTCAGAAGTTCAAGTAATCCAGCAAATACACAAAGATGACATTAACAGACAAGACCTACTAATTTCTTTCCTTGGACTTAATATGCGTTTTTGGTATCTCATTTCCTAGGTGTTATCAATTCTCTGTAAGTTTATAATATCAGTATAAATGGCAATATACCCAACACGCTAAGCTTCGTGCACTGTCTCTCTGCAGCACCCGTATGCAGTATATTACTAGATACAATAACAAGAACACAGAGTTCTACCTTTCACTTAAGTTCCAGTATTTACTTTTGTATTGAGAGGAACTCCCAGGAAATGAGAGGATAAGGGAATTGCAGGTTGTATGTATTGTACAGTTCAGCTAAAGAATTTCTGTAAGATTAGAGAATACATAGTCTTTAAAGCAAGGCTGACATTGGACTTTGTTGTAAAGATTACTAACGACTAGAACAAAGAACGTTAGCTCAATTACGCTACATAATTTGATTTTGGTTTGTGAAGGAAATAGACAAATTCTTTAATTTAAAATGTTTATTGTGCTAAAACATTCTTAATAGTAGATGTAGTTAAACGGATTTGTCCACCTTGCCAAATTTCACATCTGTACAATGAATGCGTGTACAGTGGGTATCCTCCTCCCACCCCATTAATAGTAGTTCTGTTGTTCTTTCCCTTAGCATAGCATTGATGAGTTAAAACAGGTATCTACAAAGATATTCTGAGAATTTAAGAGCCCAGTGAGCACAGCATTCATAAAATAGACATTTCTCTTAAGACATTAATCTTAGCCACAGTATGCAAACATTTAGGTAAATGCAGTCAATACAAGTTTGACCCGAAAATGCTGTTCTGAAGATCAACAGCTGCAATATCTAGCCCCAGGATTTGAATTAGCACATTCAGAATAGAGAGCCCATGAAGAATATCAGTCCAATTTTCTACATTGGTTCTATATCATGTAGGCCACAGAAGAAAAAGGGTCTCTTGGTCATTCCTGCCATTGGTATTGAAGGATCCATAAACAGAAAAATTAGTTTAACATAAAATTGTATATGTGAGAGAGATGCAAAAAATAAAGAGTCTTCCATGAAATCAGATTGCATTTGTCATCCTTATTCTCCAGTCCTTATTCACCTTTTCTGAACTTAAGCTGCCTGGTTGAAAGCAAACTAAGGAGCTTCAGCATACAAAAAAGTGAAACAGTGAACACTTTTCGGAGTTGAAGAGCGCAGCAATGTCACCAGGAGTCCAGAACACACAGTCACCTATGGCTTCTCAGGAAGATTATAACCAAGCATAGCTTTTTTCTAAAAATACATCATTTTAGACCATTTCTCTAGTACTCCTACTGATTTGTATTACATACAGCATCCAAGTTCACCTTGAACAAGTAGTCTGAAGTCTTCTGTAGTAGTACATGAGTTTATTTACGATTTATGGTATTTTTCTTAATACCAATAAAAGATTAAATTTTGTTTTTATTACCTGCAATGGAAAAATGCTACTAAGTTAGGGTTTTTCGCTATTGCTCCCACCACATTGAGTAACTATTTGTCTGCTGGGGGGAGAAAGGCACTACGCTCCACATTAACAGGCAAGTCAGAATATCAGACCCTGGAATATAGTATAAAATAAGGTCTGGTTGAGATCAATACCTGCCCCACTCTCTCCTACACTGCTTCCCTTCATGCACCCTTATGCTCTTGCCACCTTCCCCTCCGCTCCACATTCATCCGCAGGCCTTTTGCATCTTACTTTTATACCTACAGCAGTATAAGATCCTTCCAGGTAGCAGCTAAAGAACCAGGGCTCAAACCTCTGGCCTAGCCACTGTTACCCCTACCACCCGTGCAGGAGAGACTGCCTGTCACCTGCCCAGTGGCCATGCGAAAGCTGTATGACAGAAGGGAAATTGTAGGTGATACACAGTAGCAAAGCTCACAGCTCACAGCTTGCAAGATCATGCAAACCAGCTGATCTTTCCCACTCTTTCCTCTTCCCCGCTATCAAACACACTTTCTGTTGTCTGACCCGACACACCACCTGCTCAGAAACTGGGCTGGAAAGCACCATAGCAAACCATACACTGCAAGTGCCCCATTGATGCAGCCTTCCAACATCTGCCACTCTCCTTCCTTCCCCAAACGCAGCAGACCATGCAAGATTGTCATACCTTCTTTGGTTAAGTTTAAGAGGTACAAGAGGTTACATCAATATCTAAGCTTACCTTCTTTAAAAGGAGTTTTTGGAGGAATATTTTCCTTGCTATCATGCTGGAAAGCTTTGGAAGGATCAAAACGCCTAATGCCTTGAATTGCACATAGTTGCTCCTGAAGATTTCTGTTTGTTTGCTTTTCTTTTGCTAGCAATGCACGCAGTTTTGAGACATCCTAAAGAAAACATAATACTTAAAAAGTTAGATTAAAAACAGAAGAGCCTGCTTCATCATTTACTGAAGTAGCCCTTTTGACTAATGCTAAACACAAACATACATACACAATTATTGGTGGCATTAAAAAAAAAACAAATCGAACATGCAGGTGTAGAGAAACCAGCACCACTGTATAATTACTCACTGTATAATTGCTGTATAACATCACTAAGCAGTATGGTAGCCTGAAACTTTCAGGTGCTGCTTTCAGCAGATAGTTTACTAAGTCTAGAACCTCCAAAATAGGTAAGAAAAACCAAGAAAGGTAAATGTTGGGGTAGTTATTTGCACTGGTGATCCCTCTGTATATCATGTATTCAGTCAAAACAGACTCTCTTTGTGTTTCTGGAGGCCAGTGGTTTGTTCTAATCTAGCTCTTGCAGGGAATTTAAGAACCACAGCAAGCAAGCAGTTTGCAGGATTAGTCTATAAGTGTTTAGAAGAACAAACAAAGGAATCAAGCAAATTAATAACTTACAGATTTCTAATTTCATTTCACAAACCTGTTTCAGGTGGGTATTCTCCTCCTTCAACTTCATAACATGCTTGATTTTTTGCTTCTGGTTCTGGTGGCCAAGTAGTTTAGCATATGCATCACTTAGTTTATTCAGTTCTTCTTGGGCTGCACCGTGCTCATTTAAGAGCGCATTCTTCTCTGCTTCAAATGCATCTAGTTGTTGCTGAAATACATATGGAATCTTTTAGAAATCTTTATTTTAAACACAGCTTTTTACTGAACTGAAATCTACGTAGAAAGATTGGTTTGGGAAGGAGAATAGCTGGCTCAAGGGATAGTAAAGTAACTTAGGAAACCGTGGCAGGATAAATGCTTTAGAATGAGAAATAGCACATTTACTTCTCAGGAGTAGAACTTGAGTCAATTGCACAAGTCTTAAGTCAACAGATAGTAATAAACACCTACTTCATACCACACCTGAAAAGGCTTTGTTTTGTTATGTAAATCTTCATATAGATTACGCCAGGTCTTCACCTCTTCTTTTAAGCTACAGGTCACATCTTCATTGATGGTTTTCCTAGAAAGCAAGAAGTGGAGTTCCATTATGTTCATTTTAGTGTGAAGTAGTGCTGAAAGCTAACACTTTGATATGCTATAATACGCAGGTTTAGTTTGAGAAAAGTCACCTTGATCTTTCAACTTCGAGTTTTCTTTTCAGATCTTCAGTTTGCTCTTCCAGTTCTTCCTGAAGCTTAGTCATTTGTGCAAGGCAAGACTCTCTTGTTCTCTCTGTTTCTGCTTCTTTTAGTGCAAGCTTTGTTTGGACTTCTAAAAGCATCCTGAGAAAAATATCATCCATCTTTAATGAAGCCTTAATTTCAAAATCTCTACGCCTAAAGTATTGCCTTCCCTCTCCAACCTCAGCTGTTGTGTTTTCAAATAAGCTGGGATAAGCCGTAATTGTCCTGTTGACAATCTTGATATACTGGCTATGGGTAAACAAGACAGCAGAAACATTACAAAACTTTAGAGAGGCATTTTATAAATGAAAGAGATGGAGTTGGGAAGATCAGAAACACCCAATTTAGTGTGGCCAAAACTGCATTTTAATGCAGTTGAGTAAACCATTTAGCCGCATGCAACAGTTAAAAAGATTAGAGCATAGCTGTTGACTTAAACCCAGCTTCACCTTCAGAAGCTAGCTAGGAACTATGTTAAAAGAAGCAGGGAATGAAATCTTCCAACACATATACAACATGCTGCATAATGCAACTCACATACAAGCAGTGACCACAGTTGCCTACTACAGGTGGTACACAGGGACCTTTTAAGACCAAACTCCCCACTTCCTCAAATAGTTACTTGCCCATAGCGAGGGACTTTCTCAAGCTCTGTGCAGTGAGCTGGAAGAAAAACATACACCACTGCACTGCTGTTAGTCAGAGAAACGTGTCCTCAGCTAGTGGCCTAAGACAACTTCGTGAGTGTTACTACTTATCAGCTGCACTGTGGTGCTTCATACTAGGCAGAGGGAGGACCTTTGTTTACCTCACCGCAGTGTGGTAATTCATAAATGGTTAATTGGCATCTGCTTGTGAGCAGAATTTGAGGTGACACATTATTCAGAGTGGCAAAGGGTGAGCTCTGCATTAAGTATTTGTCTGCCCCTGTGGATTTTATTTGTGGCGCAGTTACTGTAACTGATATTTCTGATAAAGACAATATTCCAACATATTGCAGTTAAGTACTTTCCTTTTGTTGTATGTTCCACATAACAGAAAGAGTCAAAGCAATTGATTGATCAGACCAGTTTTCTACTGCATTCAAACTTCATGAATTTTGTCTGTCAATATTTTCAACCCTCTGCACTGGGAAAAGGAAGAAACTTAAGCTTAAACCAAATACTGATTTTATTTGTTACAGCACCATGTTAAGCTCTAGTTAAGAACACAAGCCTTAGTTGGCATGCTTTAGCTTAAGGAAAAGCGTCTGTCTAGTACCTTGCACATTCTTCTTTTGCTTTGTTTTTAGTGTATTCTGCTTCCTGAAGCAGCTGTAGATTATCTTGGCCTGTTTTTTTTAGGTTGGCAACTTCTTCTTGCAGAGAGGTATTCTCCAGTTTAAGACTGCATATTTCTTCAGCTGTTGTCTTCTTGTAACTGGTATTCCAATGCAAATAAGAAAAATCTTGTCAATCTGTGTTTTGTCTAAAGTGAAATGTTCAGGCCTTACAAAAGCAATACAAGCTCGTGCTAACAAGTATAAGAGATATTATAATCTAGAGATATGGCAGTGGTCTGGCACTGGTAAGTTAAAAAACCCAAACCCACTAACATTTCCATAAAGACGTAAGCACTAACATTACCACAAATTCTGCAATGCAGCTATTTTCACATTTTGGTAGATATTTTCAAACACAAAAGGCCTACTATATCTGAAGCTTATTTTAAACAGCGAAAGACCTACTATCTGCAGCTTGCATTGGCAAATATCCCACTGAATCCTTCATGGGTGCCTTGCATACTTTGCAATAACAGTATCACTTTTTAAATATTTCCACAACCTCAATATTTTGAGAGGAAAGATCTGCAAGAACTGTAGGAAAATAATCTTGATTCAGTGTAATTTTAAGCCTAAACAAGAAGTCTTTTTGCAAGAGATTTTAGTGCAAAGAAAACACCATCGCTAGTTACAACTCCCACTGAGATTCAAGAGCACTTGAGTATTCTATTTGGTTACACTTTGGAAGAAGAAACATCCAGTTTCCTGAACTAGATACTGAGTGTGTCATTATACTTGATTAGTGCTCAAAAGGAATAAATGAATTTCTTAATGCCATCAAATAGTCCATCACAAAGTCCTCTGCTCTAATACTGTACCAACACTCATATACAGTGTTAAGTACCAAGGTACATGAATAAACAGTGTATTTTATTGTAGTCTCAGAGATAATCCCCATCCTAGATCTTAATGAAACTTAAATACCTTTCAAACTCAGCAACAGTCTTTCCAAGTTTACGCAATGTATTGTTATGCTCTTCTTGGATTTGCAAGACAGCATTGCTGTGCGTTTCATTGATTTGCTCCAACTCAGCATTCTTCCTGAAATAAAAATTCAGCATTCCATGCTGGAGATAAGTATGTCTGAACACATTACCAAATGCTGTTATCAGTCACAGAAGGCTCACAGTGGCAGCAATAAAGTAATTGTGACAAACCAGTAACTTCTCATGTATTAAAGCACAGTCTTCATAGCAGATTTAACTAAGCATTCCCCCCCCGCCTTATATTCCAAGATAGCTATCTGTTGAATAGAGTGAACACCTAATAGTAAACTTTCAATACATGAAAGGAAGAAACAACTTGCTTGAAAATCTTTCCTAGTCGTTGCCCTCTCCAGGGCAGAAATATCCAATACAACACGCACATAGCTTACCTTTCAAAGCAGCATCATATTACTACAGTACTGGCATTTCAAGCAAGTATCAGCACACTAATTAAACAGTTCTAAGACAACAGAAAACTGACTCAAGTCACTCAGCTGGATTATGTCTAATCACTATCAATAATAAACAACCAGCAAGAAAAGTTTAGACCTGTTCAGGTCTCTTTAAAACCTCAATTAGGCTCAGAAGCTTTGTTTATGCTACTGATTTAATGTTTTTCCTTTCAAAGCTTTAGAATCAGAAAGTTTATTTCACAAACCCTTTCAACTTTACTTCCATCTGTGCAAGTTCAAGAGCTTGAGATTTGATTTCTTGTTCCAACCGCTTCACCAACTTCTCAGCTTTCTTCTCCTTAGCATGTAATTTATTCAGCTCATTCATTGTATCATTCAGCTCTTCTTCAAGAAGATGTCTCTCGCTTGTTACCTCATCTTGGAACTCTAGCAACTTCTGGTGCATGGATGCAGATGACTCCTGCATGCCAGAGTATCACAGATTTTAAAACTACTAGTACTTTTCTAGATATTAAAGCCTAATTTGCAGTGTTCAAACTTTAAAGCACAAGATTAAGGTCAAATCTACAGGAAGAACCAAAACACCCATCATACCAGCTATGATTCTTAGAGATATTGGACCACACACAGTTTCTGCCTGCCAGCACCCACTTGTACATTCCACAATTAGACCATTAATAATACAGCACTCTCATGTGTAACTAAAATCAGAACCTTTAGTGCCAGTCACTGGGATTAGATTCTGGTTTTAGACTGATTTATAGTCTGTATTTACCTTCTCTTGCTGCAGCTGAGAGACCGTCTCCTCATGTTTCTGAAGCAGTTTTTTGTGTTCTTGTTCTTCTAAGTAAATTTTTTTTTTCAGGTCTTCTATTTCATCTTTCATACTCAGGAATTTTCCTCTGCTCTCAGACAACTCTTGCTCTACACGGAGGAATTGTCAATATAACACAAATTCCCTTCTCTGTCTTCAAAAGAACTACAACGTCTACTCTTCATAGTACTTCCATTCTAGCTTTAAAGTCAGTTAGGCGGGGGCAGGGAGGGGAATAAATCCAAACTACATCTTTAACCCATCTGGAAACTCCTCAAGATTGGCTGAAAGTACACCACTTGAAAAGTAACTTTAACAGCAAGAATCTTCGGATCAAGCAATTAGCCTTCATCAAAACAGCAGTATGGCCAGGGAAAAACAACTAAATGATTTCCCCAAAGCTTCTTCCACATAGTACTAGCACATAAAGGCCAACTGGTACACAGAGAATTGAGTACCAGTCTCAGGCTGCAGAGTTGCTGGTTTTGGGGGAGAGGGGGAAAAAAGAGGCAAAGAAGGATTCCTAGACACCTTCCCAATACCTCAATGAACTTGCACACAAGCTGCTAACAGTGGATTGAGACAATATTATACAGCTTCTCAATGAAGAGTAACGAACAAGTCATATGTGTTCAGCTTGCAGACTAAAGCCATTCCTCCTATGTAAACAATTTTCATTTCTATGCTATTTCCCTTAGTAACCCTCCATAGAAACACAAATTTAGACTTAACAGATGTCAGATTCAAGGTGGTTTTCATTTCATTAGAAATATGCCTAGCTGTTTTTCAGCTGGAGTTCAGAGACGTGATTTTTAACTTAGAGCAAATGAGTTTAAATTGACATTTTAGAACAAACTTATCTGAAATGCTTTAAGACATGTTTAAGGTCCCTTTCCAACTCCAACAATTCTATGATTCTACGTCAGTGATCCCACACATGTGAACAGCATACAAGCACGAACAATTACCTTTTTCTTGTTGAATCAATTGACACCTTTCATTAAGTTCTTTTATCAGTTTAAATGATTCTTCCTCTTTGGTTTTGAGGGTATCCCTCAGGATCTCAATATCTTGGTCTTTCTTTATCAGTGTCTCCTCCATTTGGGCAACATCTAGTTTGTATTTCTCAACTGTTTCTGCAACACTACTGTAGAAGACAATTCAGGTATTTGTTACCACTAAATTCGGTTTGTAAGCTTACACTTCGGCGCAAAGGAAAACCACTTAGGACTGTTGATTTCCAACAGGAAAATTGCCTTCACCTACTTTCCCAGATACAAGTTTTTGCACGTTAAGAAAGTTTAATGAAAATTAAGAACAATTTTGTTTTAAATTTTGTTTTGTTTTAAAAGAAACTTATACAATCATACAAGTAAAACATAAGGGTTTGATTAAAACAGAATTAGTCCCTGTAAATGATTTACAGATGACTGCTACATCCATTTTTTTTTAAATCTGAGTTTTGACAGAAATTAGTAAAGCAGATGTTGCAAGAATAAGCAGAATCTTAAGATATACAGCCAGTTAATGAGTAATCTCTTAATGAGTAAATTGACAGTGGTGGCGGGGGCAAAGCATGAACTAGTTAAATTTAAATACTTTTGTATTTTCACTATGTTCTGAGCTACGGACACATTACTGTGAAGACTGGTTAAGAGTTTCAATCTGTTACAAAGCACTGGATTAGTAATTTTTAGAATCAGACTGATGCTTATATATACATAATTGATCACAACTCTTAAATGTAAATCAAAGTATTATAAAGTTCACCAGAAGCCAAGATTGAGAGGGGTTTTTTTCCACTACTGTACATTGTTTTACAAGAGAGGGCTAAAAGACACTACTGCCAGTAACTTAGAGGAAAAGGAGTTAGCTTAATTTATGTACAAATAACTCAGGACCCTGATACAAAAGTCTTCCATAGTATTGCTTAGCCCAGAAAAGCACAGAGACATTTAGAAAGATAATTAAAATAATATCTTATGACTCCTTTCCATCGCGTGGAAAAATATATGATTTCCCCCCCCCCCCCATTTTAATACTGTTAAACAGAATTGTTGCCAAGGTTCTACTTCACCAGTCATAAACAAGGCCTAGTTTTACTGCCTTTTAACTTACCCAGTGTAACTCAAGAACAATTTGTTGTTACCTGAGCTCTGTGATATATTCCAGGAGTTTTTCAGTGTCAGACTTTTCTTCAACTTTCTCTCTCTCAGTAGCAGACCTAAAACCAAGGCAGTTTTCATGATGGATATATTTAAACAAATTCAGAACTACTTGTAAGCTATTTCTTTACAGATAAGCAAGTAGAAATAAGTCATTGAATCACAACTTAGTAGTAATAAATACTTTTCATAATCCAGTTTGGCTGACAAACTGGTATTGGCTCTAAGAGGTGATTCTACCCTCTTTTGATAGTTGTTCCGTGCAGTCTTCTCATTTGTAGTAAAGATGCTGAGCCACATTCTGCCACAAGCAAGTATGTCAGAACAGCTGCATTAGCTAGACAAATTATCATTTCCTCCCTTTGTGAATCGCACTCCTTGCATTATTAGCTTTGTGTATTTTAACTCTAATATAAATATAAAAACTCTGCTCACGTTTGAGCACTTGGATGTTAAGTAAATGCAGAAATCATAAAAAGGATGCTGCAGTGCCAATCATACACAATTGAGATAAAATATACCTTATAAGTTCATCTTTCTTAGGTCACCATCCTCAGAAACAGCCTATATGTTATAGCACTGTTCCTGTGCAGCAAATGACATTATTTGGACAGAACAGAAAGTGTTGATTTGGAACTCTCTCTTCCTGCATACAGCTGCTTCAGCCAAGACACTTTGCAGTTGCCTTTCTTCAGAGAATGTGGCGACTATGAAGCAACTTTGAAGGCACCACAACTGCTCTTCAATACACTCAGCTGGAGAACATACACGTGTTCATCAAATCTGTGTAAAATGCCCGGCTGTGAATTAGGATCTCAACTCCAATGCTTCTTCATTCTTGCTTATTCCTAACTTACTAGTCTAAAGGGCTAGACACTGAAGTATCCAATCTACGTGAACATCTTGCTCCAAGATGAATGACAACTGTTTTCAAGATATGTCTTCCCTCCCCACCTCATAGCCAAGAAAACTCCACCCATACCATACTGGAAGACAAGAGCGTTGAGATGATACGGTTTGCCTTTTGGAAAAAGGTTACACTACAGGAACAATATTTTGTATTTTCATTCTATAAGACTACGGCAGTTCCTAAAACTTCATCCATCAAATTTATTCTAGGTCACAAATACTAATAAATTCTGTTCCTTCTCAGAAGGGAGTCAGTCTGTATTTTTCCCCAAACTGTGTATAAGGTATAAGCATGTAAGCACAGCTAGATGATGTAGTGTCATTTAAGTCAACTCCTCTCCTTACTACTTACAGTTTTTCTTCTAATTGTGCTACTTTTCCTTTTGAATGCTCTAGATTCCTTTGCACTTCCTGCAGCTTCATTTCCATATCTTCCTGCTTTGCAAGTGCAGTCTTAAAAAAGAAAAAACAACTATTACCACCAAAGAGATTTAGTTAAAAAAAACCCAAACATTGTCTAAGACACAGTGGTAAACTTAAATTAATTCATAACTATAATTTAATGATAATGCTTGCTACTATGCTAAAAGTGACTCAAAGTATCCCTTTGTAAAGATTTTAGCCATTTGTTAAAACAAAAACACCCCACCATCACCCCCCCACACCCCCCAAAAAAACCAACACAACCATGTCTAAGAGCTTCACACTATACTGGCTTTCAAAGAAACTAATAGTCTGACCAAGAGATTAATATTGTAACAGAACTATTTCTAGTCTTCCTTACTTGAACTCAGATTTATTCTGCACATGAACAGCAAAATCAAGAACACTCATTGTTTGATCTTTCTTTCTCTATTTTTACTCCACAGAAAATAGAAGAATCTACCAAGTTGAGGACAGAAACAAAACATAATCTGCAGTTCTGCTATAAGCCCTTCATTGTCTGTTCCAGAACAGCTCAGAATTACTACCCTGTGCAGTGCAAATGGTCGTACCTTTTCCTTAGCATCCCTCTTGTTTCTGAGCTTCATTAACTCCATGCATAGGCTACTCATTTTCTTCTGCACACCATCTTCAGACAGCTTATTAGAGATTAATATAAAACCATTAAGCTTAAGTCCTCCATATGAATTACTCTTCATGCAATCTTTTAAAAGTGTCTCCCTCCCACACACAACTGATCTCTACCCGTCCTTGACACAGATGTTAGCAGGTCCCACTCTGTCTTTAGACAGAAGTGCCCAAGATCCCAAACCAGACATGCTCTATCCCTGTGGCAATGAAGGGGTACAGGGAATGTGAAAACAGATGCTGATCAGCAACTGAAGTTTCCTCTTACCTAGGGAGCGTAATAACAGTAAAGCCAAAGTACATATGCACTTATTTGTCTAATACCTTTGATTTTAGTAGTTCATTGGTTCTTGTTAGTTCCAGAAGCTGTTTTTTTAGGCATGCAACATTTGCCAGAAGAGATGTTTTCTCCTGAACTGCAGCACTCAGCTTTGCTTCAGCCTTAACAAAATCCTCATCCAGAGCCTTAAGTTTTTTATCCTGCTCTCCACGCTCTCTCACTAATGCACGAATCTAAAACAAAAGAGGTATTTTCTTTATTTCCTACTATTATTCTTCTTAATTAACATCATTACTTTATGCCTGTTGTTTTTCTTAGAGAGGCTAAGTATCCAAACTGTATTAGCTTTCATTCAGAATATATATCTTAAACTCAGTCATTCACAGGAAAGGAGATAACAGAATCACCAAGAACATCTATTATCACACACCACAGATTTGCAGTCCTAGCATTTCATCTGACGCATTTTATGCTACTGAGCCAGTACAATATGTTAAAGTTAGAATAGCCTTAGCTTCAACTTGCAACAGAAGCCAATTGTCCTCTTTGGCTGTGGAATAGAAGGACAGAATGTGACATTTGAGACATAAGGCAGAAATTAATACACAGAAGTGTACTGATAAGGAAAAGCTACCTGCCTCTTAAACTTTAAAATTATGTCAATTATTAAGCAAAAATCTCAGCAAACAGTTGTTAAACACAACAGAACCTTTTTGGGGTAAAGAACATAGGACTTGCTTCTCTCTTTAAAAAAAAAAAAAAGACTGGATGCATAGCTGTTCACGATCAGTAGGAATTTATGCAATTCCATTAACAAACTCAATGTTTTCTACATACCATAACATTTGATAAGCTCTGCTCTGCAGAGAGCTGTTTGCAAACTACTTGTATGCTATGTTATGCAGAAGAGGCTAATTTTAGCAGCTTGTATTTTTAATTATGGTAAGTGGGAAACATATTACAGGATTGCACTCACATAATGTATTCATACCTCCTTCTCCAGTGTCTTCTGTTTCTTTTTCTCTTTCATAAGGATAAAATCTTTTTTAGGCTTCAGAGTCCCATTAGCTGGCTTTTGAAAACAGATGTATTAGAAATATTTAAACTGATCTCTAGCTGCATACCAGTTTAACACCATAGTCAAATATAAGAATGGATGCCTTCATATAGACAGTACTTTTAAAGATAAACATACACAAAATAAAAAGCAGACATCTCTCTCCCAACACATAGGGCAGACAATTATCAGGTTAGGAAGGGTTTTACCACTGTACTTCCTCATAAGCATTACTCTGAATGGACACCTTATAACCATTGTGACAGGAAGGAGATTAACGAAGTTTGAGACATTAGCACCCCCTAAACTCCATGAAAAACACTTTAATCTCTTAACCACAGATTTGTTTGCATAATTTTGTCCTACAACAGGAGTACCAGTAAACTAAATTAGTAAGTTAGTGTTATCATTTTTCAACTGGTTAAGCTATGCATCTTCAAATCCATATCCTCACACATTGCACTGAGAACCCGTATATACAGTATCATCCCCTCTTTGTTTCTTTTATCACTAGGTTTCTGCTCTGCCCTGTGTACTGTACGAAAGCAGAAACACGATCTTCTTAAGAAGTGGCCGCACCATAATTACATGGTGAGCAAGAGGCAAAAAACCCACCTGTTTTAACACCAAAGACTCGGTAGTCCCAAGTAATCATCACAATTCCCAAAGACATGGCAATTTCGTTATTCCTTCTTAGTTACTAAGGAATACAGGCACAATAATGTGTTTCATAGTTTACTTAGGTAGGTTAATTGTATAAAGGGGCTACATGATTTAACTAGTCACAGTAAGCTTTAGCTGTAATTTAATAGCGCTACAGACACCACAGAAGAGTCTTACTGTTGATCCAAGAGATGCAAGTCTCCTTCCAGTTACAGGGGTTGGTGCACTCTTCTCACTGTTCAGATTTGTCTCACCTGCAGAAGGATGTAGAAAAAATGCTGAAGGAAGAGGGTGCGCATGCACATAGTGAGGGAAATTTAACCACACTATACAAAAGAGAGTGCCACTTGGTTATTAGACTATCCACTTTGCAACCCAATGCCAGCTGTTTTCTTATTTCAATCAGTTCAATATTAGTCATCTGGGCACTTGACAGAGTTTAGAGAGAAACTACCAGATGACAGTCACTTTTGAGAATTCAGCTTCTGCCAAGTTTACCCCCCACCATCCAGATCCATGCTGTTAGTTTTTAACTGTGGGATGCGCTACATCTGAAAAACCCATGAAAAGATCACTAAAAACAAGGTTAATGAAGTAGTTAAATCATTTATTTGCTCTCCAGAGGTCCCCCTAATTAGCAGAAGTCCCATCTAAAACTGTTTTCAGAAGATTCACGCAGACATGTTTTTACAGCTGTTATCCCCTTAAGCTGGAAGGTAGGCAGTGAGCCCCTGCAACAGAAAACAATTTCTAGACAAGCACTAACAACTGTAGCATTCAAAGATACTATACCATTGTGTTCTGTGCAACTTTTTAGACTACTTACTCTTATGTTTCCTAACCCGTTGACTCGTTTCAGAGGACAGAGAACTTTTCAGTGCATCTGAAGATTTAACATCATAGGATCCTTGCAGTGGGGTGCATACTAGAAAAGAGATTTTCCAAACAAGGGAGAACTATTAAGGTAAACGATAGGGTTTTCAACTTCAGTGAGTTGAGGCTGGTAACACATCTAAGTTACACCCATTTAAAAAAAAAACCAACACAAAACCAACCAACAACTGGAGTCTCACTTCTCCTCATCCTCCACATAAACATGAAGAAAATATACAGCACATACGGTGGGGGAAAGGGTTCCTTTACTACACTGCTAATAAAACTAGAAACTGATTTACATATATGATATTGCAAGGGATCTTATTTGTGATAGCCACACATTAACTTCCATAAAGAAAAAACCCAAATGGTTAGAGGATCTTAATGCTAATTGGTGAAAAAGCCAGTCTGAAGTGTTAAAAAATAAAAACCAAACTTAATTGGTTTTTTTTAAAAATCTTCTTCCAGTTCAGAAGAAACTGAGATGTTATTGAATGTCAAACTTTTCCTCCAAAGAACTAAGTTACTTAAGCTCTTATTGAAAAGTTTTTAAAAAAATTAATTTTAAGGGAAATAGCAGACAGAAACAAGTTGGCTACAAATCCTTCATACAATTATCATTGTAGTCAGATGACCTCAAGCTCAATAAATGCTTATCTACTTGCTTCAGCTTTCTGCAAATGAGAGCAACTTCATTTAATAGAGAACAGGTGACAGTAGCAGAGAGGCATTCAGCTACAGCCAAAAACTCGTTGTGAGAAACTTTTATATTAGAAAACGCCCTCAGTAGCTTCAGTTTGGACTAGTTCTGTACGTTTCTTTTGTAGTTTTGTATCACAATACCAGAAGGCCAGCCAGCCCTGGTTTGTCACTCTCACACGTACACGTTCGCTACTGTATTTAGCAGCCGTTTACCTACGACCAGGATCCGACCTGAAGTCGGATTTTTTTACCTCAGAAGGCGACTCGTACAAGCGCTTAGACAAGAGGCCCTCACACACTGTCACAGCCAACTCCCCTCGCAGGGGGAGCACAGGCAGAAGGACCGGGGCACGCTGAGGTAACCGCAGGCCGTTCCCCCTTCCCTCAGGCACTACTACGAAGGGCCCAAGCTCGCTCGCTCGCTCCCTCCGCCCGCCCGCCCCCCAAGGCCAGGAGACCGCCGCGGACGTACCGGAGCTCTCGTTGAAGCGGCGGAGCGGGGCCCTGGCGAACGCCATACCGGCAGAAAAAACCCACCGCGCCGCGGCGCGGCCCTCTCAGCGTTCAAAGGCACCAACGGCCACCGCCACGCGCCCCAGGTAGCCAATCATCTTCCCCCGTTCGAGGCTCGCTCGGCCAATCAGCGCCGCCGGTACGGAGCAGGCGCAGCGCCGGCCCGGAGGTGTGCCTGTGGGCGGGCGGTCGCGTCGGGGCTGTGCGCATGCGCAGTGCTCAGGTGCGGGCGGTGAGGGGCCGCGGGCTCCCATGTCGGCTCCCTTCGAGGAGCGGAGCGGGGTGGTGCCCTGCGGGACGCCCTGGGGCCGCTGGTACCAGACCTTGGAGGAGGTGTTCATCGAGGTGCGGGTGCCGCCGGGCACCCGGGCTAAGGACGTCCGCTGCAGCCTGCAGAGCCGGCACATCGCGCTCTCCGTGAGGGGCCAGGAGGTGCTGCAGGTACGGGCCGCCCCGGCGCGGGGCCCCGGGGTGTGAGGGAGGGGGGGCCCGGGGTGTCAGGGAGGGCAGGCCCGAGGTGTGAGGAAGGGGGGGCCCAGGGTGCGAGGCCCGCCGAGGGCCTCGGGGTACGAGGGAGGGGGCCCCGCGGCTGCAGGGAGCTCCGCTGCCTCCTAAGGGGAGGCCGTGTTGCACTTTTTTTTTCCCCCTTCTTCTTTAAATATCTAGATTTTAATAAAGTGAAATTTCTTAGAAACAGTTTTGTCGAACTGCACGATCTTTAAAGACAGTAGGAAAAATAAAGACAACAAATTCACAGATTTACTTCACATTGGTAACAAACAATTCTTTGTAGTGTAATGCGTATACATTGCGCTGTAGCTGTACATTCCCCTTGGCAGAAACACTGGCATTTTCATGGCGAGTCTATTAAAAATGGCAATACCTTCTGAGAAACACAAGCCCTTTCAATGAATTGAGATACCGAAACAGTGACAGGTATTTTTAGTGTATTAAATGCTTCATTAAAGAAAAAAAAAAAAAAAAGTTGTGTAATAAAAAATAATTCTTTGATAGTCTATGTGAAAGCCTATACTTATAGGACCAGATCATCCTGTTCATTTTCAATAGAAAACAAGAAGGTGAGTTGGGAGTAAAACTTCACAATTCAATATGAACTGGATACTGAAAAGGTTTTCCTGTTTTGTAATAGTGTACATGTCTCTTGCAGGGTAAACTTTTTGACTCTACAATAACTGATGAAGGAACATGGACATTAGGTAATAACCTACATCTGAAATGACATTATGAGGGCAGTAGAACTTCTCAAAATATGCTGCAGAATAGTTTACCCCCTCTTTTTTTTTTTAATGGGAAAGATTACTTTTTTCCCTGTACATAGCTTTGTAAAAAAGACAATCGTTACTGCCAGGCTAAGGGACCAAGGTAGTACAAAAGCCCTAGAGATTAAGGTTAATGGAAAAATGCTGTATCTTGGAACGTAGTGGTCGATGGATTACACGCACTTTCATATAGTAAGAAGTTTTTTGCAAACTCTCACGAAAGCTAGACAATTATGGTACAGTTATGTGGTCTATGCCTCTTCATAATTGTTACTTCTTTTTTCTTACGCATTATATTTTTGTATATGACATTATATGCATTATATTTTTGAGATGGGTGACAAAACCTACAGTCCAAGACAATCAAAAAGCAATCTAAAAATCACACTTAGGCACCTCCAGATAATGAGCAAAAAAAGTTTCTGACTATTGCATCCTAACTATCATAAAGTGTTCAGAATATTTTGGGTTTTGACAATCATATTTGTGGACTGTGCCTCTCACTTCATGTTTTCCTATGATGGTTTTGTTTTCCATTCAATATTTATTCTAAATATTGATTAATGATTTAGTAACTTAATCATGAAAACTAGAAGCATAAATAAACATTGTGAAGTGAAGCCTACTCTTTTCTAGTATGGGAAATAATCTTCAAAATACACTTTATAATGCTGTACTTATTCAGTTAAGTAGAACTAAACATCCTACATGTTAACTGTAAAATGTACTTCCAATATATTGTCTGTAAGCACACTGTCTGTTTAAATAAATTCATGATACCGCCATATGTCACTAAACCTTAGTTCTGGCTTTTATTGCTAATAACTGTCTGTAAAGCCTGACCTCAAATCCTTCATTATTGCCTTAGCTGAGCTGTTTATATTAATAGATTAAATCTTTTCTCTGTTGTGAAGCTCTCTAAAAGGTTAGTTTATGTTTTCAATAGAAGTACTTGTGAGCTGTGTTTTAATCCCTTAAAGCAGCTTCAGCATTTTACATGCCAGAAGAGAGAGATCGCTATATTGGCTATCTTTGCGTCAGCCTTTCTGTTTCTTGTTAACATTTATTTATCAATAACCCTGTTGGCATTGGCATTAAGAATTTAAATTACTTCACCAAAGAAATCCTGTGCTTGTTAATGGTGAATTAACCAAAACAACAGAAAAGCCTTACATATAGGACTGAGTTTAATGGTTGTTTTATGTGTCTGTTTTCATTCAACAGAAGACAGGAAGCTGATACGAATTGTTCTAATGAAGACAAATCGTGATGCTGGAAATTGTTGGACATCTCTGTTAGAAAATGAATATGCTGCTGATCCTTGGGTACAGGACCAGATGCAAAGGAAACTTACACTGGAGCGATTCCAAAGAGAGGTGAGTTAAAGGACCATAACTTCTCGTTATATTTTGTGTTTGCACACAGAGGTTAGGCCGTGAAATCTGCACAAAATTGTTCTGCTGTCCGGTGCCATGGAAACATGTAGTCCAATATAGATATATATATGTATATACATATGGAACGCTGACAGGGCTTTATCAGTGTACTTTCAAGAGGTTATTCTGTCTGTAGTCTGTCTGACGGTGCTGTTTTAGGGTTTGCTGCATAATACTAACAACTTTTCACTTAAGTTCAGCTACACACAATTTCTATTATTATCTAGAATGATGACATAGCTATATTTACAACAAACTTCTAACATCAAGCTCTATTGAATATGTTTGTTTATAACATCAGATGATGTAGAATAGTTAGCTGGGAAATATTTTCCTTGCCCTTTTACTAAAATTGCTTGCATTGTTTCGGTACACCTTTAGCACGCAACTATTCGTACACATGTATGCAGAGTTGTGGAATTATGACTTGTTACTTAACAGCTGAAGCAACACACTATGTGCTGCAACAAAGAATAATCATTTTTATAGAACTTGTTATCCAGAATGGCAGGTGCAAACAGTAATTTCAAGGGACACCAGAAGCCAGAAATTTTTCTTCAGCTTTCCTTAATATTTCTTTACTGGGAGGCCTAACTGCTTGCCAAGTTGAGAACTTGACTTAAAAAGTCACTTTGGCAGTAGGCAATCAAACTATGACAATTGAGATTTTACTTGTTGATGCATTTTCCAAGAATTTCAGTGCCATGACAAAAGGATGACAAGTTGATTGTTACATGTCCTTGTTACAATGGCAGAGTATTAACAGAAACAGTTTTGGACTTTGTGGTTGTTTTTTATAAACATTTTAATTATGAATAATCTATCTATTAAAGTTTTCTCTTACCTCCATCAGAACCCTGGATTTGACTTCAGTGGGGCAGAAATTTCTGGAAATTACAGCAAAGGAGGACCAGACTTTTCTAGTCTTGAAAAGTAAACTGTTTTTATCTGTGTTCCTTGAGAGGAATTACACACTTAAGGACTGGAATCGTGTAACCAGTGAAGACTTCAGTGATCTCTTCAACGGATTGTCGTCAAGTAATTACTTCAGTGAAGAGAAAGATCTCTTCCAGTAGAATGAAGACAAAGTGTTACCAGCTGATTTATAAGCTGCAATAACTTTGTAATACTAAGGGACAAACTATAGAGAAAGGCGTACACAAAAAAGTAACATCTTTAAGCAGAATGTTGGTTTGGGTTTGGTTTTTTTTTTTTCTTAGAAATGCCATAGTAAACTAGTCAGTTATAAATACACCACTTCTCTTTATGCAAGAATATCTTATTCACCCTTGAAGAACAGATGTTATAAGCAAGATATTTAATATTTTCTCTTAACTTGGAACAGGAAGGATGTTAGGCCAGCTACAGTTACATTTTCCCTCTGTAGCAGCCATCTGAGAACTCATGTCATTCTAAAAAAGTGATTTAAATAAAGAAATTACTGCATCTTGCCTCAAATAAGGCTTTACAGTCCACTGTGTTGTCAAGTATTGCACTAATGATTAATACTTTGCTACCAGGTAAGCAATGCTAGAAATCTGGAAGGTCAGGTGAAAGTCTGGATATAAATAATTTTATGTGTTAATGTAATACAGCCTTTCAGTATAAATATTTAAGATTTTGAAAGTAAGAGAATATAATGACTTTTGAAAAGAATAGGAAGTCCCCAAGTAGGAAATGGTATCTTGCATCTGTTCATTACCAACATACAGCACAAGTTGTCGATAGTGTATCTAAGAAGATGTACATTTTTGTAGATAGTTTTAAATTTAATAGCCATGCTTTAAACATAGCTAGTGCATGATACAATATTTTGCATGTGCCAATTATGTATCAGGAATTTTCTATTCACGGTTAAGGATGCAGCCGAGAGCACTCCAGCCACAGCATTATACAGGATGAAGGTTGTGTCAAACAGACTAACACAGGAAGAAAACATGATTGCCAAATCCTATTGTATTCTGCACATTGAAACTACTGCGTATACTTAAGTCCTAAGCAGAAATCTCACTGGAGATAAATTGCCAGCAGCTGTCCATCATACTGCTGAGCCTTATTTCTAAAATTGTATCATTATTTCAGTTGGCATATGGCAAAACTAAAGCAATAGTTGAGGAAGAATGCTTTCATTGTAATTATATGCACTGCTTTCTTGTGTATGAGCAAGCAAGCATTAATACTCTTGAATTAATCAAGTTTGCTCCTTCTACCCATGTCATCTTTACAAAACAAAAAGTAAAAGTCCATGCACTGTGCTTGGGTTTTAGAGAACTTGCCTAGCTATACAAAGGAAAGTAGCATGGTATCAAACATTGATTTATGGCTATGAAGTTTTGTATCTTTACCATGATCCTAGTATGGAAGGTGGATGGTATAGTTCAGAAATGAACGAGACTGCTGCAAAAGTAATGAAGATAGAGGGAATACAGAAAACAGTTAATGTTGCATCAAAATGCTGAAGTACTATCCAGTGAAATAGTATTTTTTTGTTATGGCAGCTGGTTTGCACAGGATGGTTTGTATGCCTTTTGCTTATAGCAGAAGTTGAGAATTGCAGCTGACACTTCAGTGCATGAATTTACATTTATTATATGCACTTTCAAAGCTAAACTTTATTCCCATATTTTCTGCTTTATGAAGTAGCTTGAGAGTCATCCTACAGCTAAGTCCAAGGCTGATATCAAGGAAAGAGGACAACTGTGAAGTACGTATTCAGGCATCACAGCTCTGAATTGTTTTAAGAGGAAAGGTTTGGACTACTTGGTTAGCTACTTCTGTCGTCTGCTGGAAGTTACAGGCCTCCAGTTTTGGAAGAATCTAGATGAAAATAAAAAAAATACTGATGCTATGACTTTTCCTTAATTATCTACTCAGTTCTCAGTCTATCCTTTAACAAATGGTGAGTTGTGTTCCGTCTCACAACAGTCTCGGTAGGATTCAATCCCTTGCTTCTTAGGCAACAGTAACAGGTATTTGACAGATGCATAAATTTGGGTATGTGATACAGTATCCAGAGCAAACTCCTCTATAGGAAATAATCCTGAGGATAGTCTATTGACATTTTTTCATGCATGTGGTCCAAGGTCAGCTCAGAGTAATGCCACAGCATTGCTCTTATCAAAAGGACCACAGTTGCTCTGTGTTAGACACAGAAATGTATAGCTAAACTTGCACCTAGTCAAACTGGGATGCTCACATCAGTGCGAAAACTCAAATCTTGGGATTATAAATCCGAGTGCCAGATTCTCTTAAGCAAACACCATCCAGGTATTTACTGTGATGTATAGAAACAGGTGATGTATACCATTGGATAAATAATGCAAGAGGGTTGAAGTCAAATTTGAACAGTCTAAGCTACTTAAGTCAGTCTTCTCAATCTTTACACTTTCAGATCTCAAAGAATTATGGTAATTGTGGGCCATGTTGAAATAATTTTAATCAAGCACCTTGAGTTTTTCCTGTCAGTTCTCTAGCCTTTCCCGTGCAGCCTCAACCTCTTAAAAGAATGTATCTCTATTGAAAAAAATCTCCATAATCTCTTACCTCCTGCCTGGAAGTTTCCAGGTAGTGTTCAGGTATCAGTCATTTTACAGGCTTCCTACTAAGATGTTTTATAACAAACAGAGAGAAAGTTACTCAGTTAAACACATTTCAATGTTTAATTGAAAGGTACGTATCTTAATATTGAGACATGACAATTAGAATCACACATTGCATCTTCTCCATCACTCTCAGTAGGCTGACCACACCTTTGTCCGAATCACTTGTATGCTTTTCATAGGCCAGCACAACGCACAGATGGCACTGGCAAAACCCAATTACATGTTAGGCGATGCATTCACTCCCATAAGTTCATGAGAAAGCTTGATTTGTCCAGTATAGCGCTTTGGTATGAAGTCTTCTGTGAAAGGTTTAACTAGTTTGAGATATGCAAAGAATGGTTTCCCCCTCAGCTATTACCATGAAGGGGAAAGGGCTGGTTGGCTAATACCTAAGAGCCCACGCTATCTTCACAACATTCTGATCTCTCCTTCTCCACTAAGTTGGTTCATACGGCAATCAGTTATTAACAGCCTCTGCTCCACCGTGACACCGAATTCAAAAGGTCATTCACAACGTTCCCCCAACACCTCTATTCATCTTACATACAAAACCACATTCTTATCATTCACTTCCTTGCTAGCACCAGAAGCACGATATGCCTGAAGTACTGATCTGGTCTTCAGAAAAAACAGTTGTATTTTACGAAGCTTACCATTCAAGTGATCAGAGTTGAAGCAATCTTCAGTGTTTCTCAACCAGATTGCTCCTACATACAGGCCAAGATGGCGCATTAACCCTGCTCCAACTGTGCCTGTAAAAATGCACCTGTTCAGCATCAGCATTTACCTCTTGTACAGTGAAACTTTGGAAAACCTATTTGGGGCAGGTGACCCCGTGCTTTCCCTCCACATTCATTAGGTATCATGCGGTTTTTACACTCTATAAAATAGCTCTTGATCTCAGTAAACTACACCTCTTACAAAATACTGAAGTTACTGATGCTGCGTTAGTGACTACCTTTTATAAGGTAACGAAATAAGATTCCTCTTTTCTCCTGCTCTAGCTACGTGACACGTTCAGGGGTATCACGTAGCCTAGTTTTTAATGTGCCTATGGTAGAAGGCCAGTGCCCTGCCCAGCAGGAACACGTGGACGCATGACACTGCCTAAACAGTGCGTCAGGTGGACTGACAGGCATTTGCTATTGTAATCAATATTGAGTGGGATTAGTCTTTAGTTTGATTGAGACACTGCAGCACTGTGCTATTGCACATGATGTTTTCCTACTGTCACGTAATCTTTGGAAAGTGAACCACATTTTTAAAATTAAATACATAATTCCGCACCTGCAGTTACAATAAACCAAGGTTAGACTACACAAGCTGCTCTACAAACTATAAGGTGTTAAAATTCCTTGTATCGGTATTGGGGTTTTTCACTGAACAGTAAACAGTCTAACAAATAAGACTGAAAACTGACACTGAATGTTATTGTAATCATCATGAAAAGAACATATTTGCTGGAAGGATCTTTAGTGTGAAATGTTACGTATACTTTCCATGAGTTGAGTTCTTCATTATTAAGATCATGTTTCAGACTTTGTTTCTCAAATACTTATGTGTCTGTTGACAAGGTCACAGGATGGTTCTCTCCTCATTTTATTGTACTCCTGTAAAAACAAAACAAAGCAAACCCCAGTCAACTGAAGGGCTTTCTACAAGAGCCAAACAAAGCATCAGACTTGAATATAGCAAGACAACAGCAAGACAGCTGTTACAGAAAATACGTAGAGTCTAGGTAAGGAGGTAGTTCACAATTTCTACAGAGTAAAAAACCAGTAATATGAATAACTGAATGACAGCTTTTAGACTTCACTGAACAGACAGTTACACAAGTAAAACTATAAAACTGTCTTCCTTTTAAGTGGGTAAAGTGAAGATTACATGAAACTCATTCTCGTAGGCAACTGTTTCCTCTTAGATGATTCTTTTTAGGACAGGAGCAAGCCAAGTTTTTTCTCTGCCTTTTTTACCAGTTTTACTCCACATTTTAGTTTGAATGAGGTCCCAATGTCTGTAGAACACATTCGCGCTCCCAGAGCACACCAGAGGATCAGTTCCTTCTCCAACGTTCATACATTAGGTTGCCACTCCTTTAGGTACAGCACTGGCTCAAGCATGAACAGACCAGCCTCTATGACAGGCCTACTACGTTTATGTTATATGTCTTCAAGAGGTTACCTACACGGAATAAGAAACTTTGAGGTAGTTAACAGCTAATTGGTTCTACGTTACCAGAAGGTGATTTTACAGGGAGTTACCTATTATGAGCTGGTCTCTGGAATTGTGGGAAGGTGTGTTATTCTGTAGTAGCTATGTTTAAGCTGCCGTGCTGTACGTCCAGACACAATCCATTTTAATTTCTGGACATTTGGTTTGGAACACTTGCTCGAGGAATATTCTGTAAGGCACTTTAACACCAGTTCCTTCCAGAAGGTCAAATCTCTGTTGTTTATCTAAACAGCAAGACAGAATCTCATATGTTAATAACCCATTAAATCCTTATTTCATACATATACTTTCAGCTTCTTCACGTTAGACAGGAAGCCAAAGATCCCAAGCCAAATGGAAAAAAAACCAACAAAGCCACAAAAGAAACCAGTATGCCAATGGACCTCCCTCTTCCCCACTGCATAGGCCTTTACATGCATTTTTCTTCCTTCCTCCCCTGAAACTTTATCTATACATACCTTGGAATGCAACTGCAGAAATTCCAGTGCCTCTGTCAACTCCAGTAGTTTTTGTTCTTCTATCTCCAGTGCCATAATAGCCAGTGCCAAGACAGAAGGCTGGAGAGAGAGAAAATATTTTTAAACACTGTTTTGTTAAGTTTCAGTAGTGTCATTGTCTTTGAGCTTTCAAGAAGTTTACCTTGGCTTTAGAAAACATGATTCTGCAGTGACATGCTTTAAGCTGGGTCTCAAGTCTCTCAAAATTAAGATATTTTCTCCTATAATAAAAACAGATGAGTGAATGTACAAGAAGAACACAAACTTGATCAAGGCAGCACCACCCCAGGAACTCAGAGAGGCACCGAGAATGTTCATTATCTAAACAAAGGCCTCATTTGTCTCAGAAGTTCTAGGGTTACAGTCAAACAGGTGTTCGGTTTTGGCAGTCCTAATGCCAAAAATAAATCTTGTGTTACACTGGGGAGAGTTGCATTGTCAAATTAGGCTTATGAAAAGGAATTTTAATGCTTACTAGCAAAAGGAATTTCTTTCTAAGCCAGATTTTGAAATCTTTGCAATGAGGCAATACCTAGTGCAGCATAAGCAGAGATTTATTATACCATCATTATTGAGCGAGTTTGGGGTTTGGCTCAGAGAGCAATAGTCTTTAAACCACTTTATGCAAACAACAACATTTAAAATTATAATAATATTAAGCCACAGATACTCACATTTATGATATTTACCAATAAGGGAGAAAGTTTGTGGGTTTTTTAAGCACAGAAAGGTCATTTAGTCAGGTGATTTCCCTGCTTACTTTTCTACATAAGCTTCTGGATCATATGCAGTCATAGCAAAATAAGTATTAAGATATTTTACCTTTCACAGCTCAAATTCTCATGAATGAGTGAATGATATAGTTGTAGGAATTGGAAGGCTGTTGTAGCTTTGACTTTCCAAGACAGCTTCTCCAATACAATTTTCTCCATTCTCATCATATCAGAAACAGTGAACCTATACTGGCTTATTCGAATTAAGTCAGTGGCTAAGGGAACATTTCTTTCTTCTTCTGATGCCTTCACAGCCAAGTAGAAGCAGCTGAGTCCAACACAGCCCAAGTGTTTAGGCTGTACCTAAATAAAAGTAAATTGTTGTTACTTTCAAAGAGGAAGGCCTTTGATCAACCATTTCAACATATAAGTACCAAGCTATACAGGAACCAATGTATTTTAGCAAAAAATTATGGGGCGTGGGGGAGAGAGTTGTTCTGTTTTTTGGAGATTTGAGAAATCAGTCTTTTATCGACTTACATTCTTACCTTTATTTAACTAAATAAGACAACTGTTACACACTACAAGTTCAGCCTCATTCATCTAAAACGCAAGATTGCAGAACAACATATTTTGATTGAGGCAGAACTGGTTTCTTAATGAGGTTCTATAATAGCCTAATCAGAAGCTTTTAGGACTTAAAGTGGTGTACATATTGGCTTATGTAAAAAAAAATGGGTTTTTTTACTTTTTTCTATATATATACACACATATATATGTACATATATATATAAACTGACATATTTTAATCCATAGGCATTACAGTCCCCATTTTTACTGCTTATCTCGGATTCAAAAGCCTTTCAAATCATATTTTCCTATTGGCTCCATCTAGCTTTCTCATTTTTGTTTAACACACACGGAAAACAAGCTTTTGTTCTTGACCAAATAGTATAGTGGTAATCCTGTCTCGTTAGATGATTAAAAACAACCCAGGTCAGCATGCCTGCTATGCACAGTAGAACGGAGTGCTAACTAAAAGTTTTACCAGATTCGAGTGCTGGACAGCATCAAGCCTCGTGATATACACAAGGCTTATGGGTAGGTTGAAACAGTAGTAAAATAAGAAGTAATTTAAGGTGATTTTGTATATTTGCACCAGTCAAGACAACCTGTCTTGATCTAACCCATTAACATGGCCTGCATTTCCAAGCCTACGGGCATCCTCAAGTTGAAACTGATGCCCTCTTCCTTCTCTTTTTCAAAGGAAAGAGCTTTCTTAACAATACTAAAAGCCAAACAGGGAAAGCCATTTTTTAGCTCTTGCACAATCAGAATCTCTGGCAGGAGCTTAACCTTTAGCCATCTAAGCCCAAGATGTTCTAACTTATAACAGGGACAAGGTTGCAGTGAGCAGAAGGTAATGACTGAGAGCTTATACTTTAAAAAGCCTTACCTTCATTTTTGACAAGAATCTGTCTAAGAAATTCACAGCTAGTGAGAATGTCTCCGTATGGAAGCCAAAGAACTGAGTTAAGCTGAGGAGATCTTTCACTTCAAAGTCTCGCAGCCTTGCAGTCATTCGGAGGCCATTATCATGAGCAGATTCAATCAGCCTCAGGCCAGAGGCCTTGGGCTGACATCGTAACTCCTGCTCCAAGAGGGCTGTGAGCTGGTACAGCAGCTCCTGAGCTTCAGTGGTTACCAGTGTTTCAATCATCTGTGAGGAGAAACAAACGTAATCCTATTAAACGCTAAAAGGGGAAAACCTTACAAAGTTACAGCTGTCTCTCAAGCAACGACAGAAACTTTCATTTCTCTGTCGCTGCGTTAGCCACTCATTTGTAAGCCTAAGTACTTTTTCCAATTAACAATGCGTGTGGGACCCTGGGCACGGCCGCACCCGCCGGGGCGGGCACACCTGCGGCACCGGGGACCCGCCAGCCCCCGGCGGACGCCGGCGGCGAACCTGCCCCCGTACGGGGCGGGCCGGGCCCCACCGGGGGCCCCACCGGGCCCGTCAGCGCGGAGGCCGGGGAGGGGCAGCCGCCCTTCCACCCACCGAAACGGCGTCCTTCCACTCCAGCTGCGGCGTTACACCGCCCGCCTCGGGCACCGGGGGACACGGCTGATGAGACAGCACCGGGCCGGAGGGCTTCACAGCCGGGCCCCAGCGGAGCGCGGGTAACCCCGCTGTGCCCCGCACACGCCAGGCCCCGCGGCGAGCTCCCACCGCCCGGCGGGGCCCGGCGGCACCGCGCAGGCGCCGCCTCCCCGGGACATGCCCGGGCCTGCCCTTCGCCGGCCGCCTCGGGGGCTCCGCCGGCGGACGAGCGACCTGCCTCCGCCGGCGGGGCGGAGGGGTCACTCCCGCCTCACGGCCGGGCCAGGCCCGGCGCGGCGCGGAGGAGCTCAAACCCGCCGCCGGCGGGGCCCGGCCCCGCGCCCTTACCTTGCCGCTGTCACCCCTCTCCCTTCGCTCGTGGGGAGGGCCCCCAGCCGGCGTGACCCGCAGTGACAAGCCGCCTCCGCAGCAGCAGCGCCGAGGGGTCACTCTAAAGCGCTGCCCGGTTCCTCAGGCACCAGCGACCGCCGGGAGAACGCCATGGAGCCGCCGTCCCGCACCGTGCCCGCGCTCCGCTCCGCCCAACCCGGGGGGCGGGGCTGAAGCGCTGATAGACTTCCAGACAGGCCAATCACGAGGCGTGAATGGCGGGAGGGGGCGGAGCGCCGTCGCTAGGAGACAGGCGGGGCCGGCGCGATGGCGGCCTCTGGCGGCGCTTCTGCATGGCACTGTCCACCGCGCTTCGGCGCCGCCTGCCGCCTAACCCGGAGGGCGGGCGTCGCTCTTTCCCTCGCTCTCCGGGCGCCGGGCGGGCCGGAGAGCACGAAGGACCGAGCCCTGGCGGGGTTCCCGCGCTGCGGCAGCCTGTGTCCCCCTGTGGTAGCGGCCACGGTAAGGTCCGGCCCCGCCGCCCCCCGCCTGAGGAGGCCGCGCCCGGCGCTGTGGGGGGCTCGGTACGGCCGCTCGGCGGGAAGCCGACCGTGCACTCGAGCCCTCCGATAAGTGACTTTTAAATGCTCCTTACAGCTCCTTACTAGGTTTCCAGGCCAGGGGAGTAGAAACCGTTTCCTGGCAGGAGTTGGCTGTGAGACTGCTCTGGCCTCCAACAGCGCCAAAATCTTTTGCACATAAACCAGAAAGGAGCTGGTTTTTTCTTTCTTAATACTTTCGAGCCCCTCAGAAATATTTTTGTATATTCATGGGAAGTCAAGACTAAACAGAAGGACCCTATCAACCTCTTGGTTAAAACAGCGTGAGCTTGGCAAGCTTTGTTTGGGATTCGGGTGGCCGTTTACAAATGCGCCTGTCTTCATCTTCCTACTGTGTGCCTTTGGTTGGGCAAAATAACAAATATTCTTTCTGCTCAGAGAACTTACAGGAGTTGCTCAGAGTTATGTTAAGGTGAACATGTTGCTAGTGAAAGTTAATTCTGGTTTGTTGAAGGTATCAGGTCAGGTTGTATATAAATTTTCTATTTTCATTTGAGATCAGTAGTTATGTTACAAAATCTGGAAAAGATATAGTGTTGTTGAAAACCACTTAAAACAGCATTTAAAACTATTCCAGGAGAAGAAAACATTCCACTTCAGAACTGACTTTAGGCAAATAAAGGCAGTTGCTTACTATAGAGAGCTTCTGTTTAGGGCATGCTTGAGGCCCAAGACTTTATTTATTTATTTATTTATTTATTTAATAAATGTTCCATTATCTGTTATTTTATCAAAAGTGAATACCAGTTTCTTATAAAGGCTGAGAAATGGCCGAAGGAGGTATTTTGCTGACCTATAATGGATGTTACGTTATTAAAGTGGGTTAAAGGTGCTTAAGTACTTGCTTTCCTAAAACTGTTGGAGTGTTATTTCTACTTTAGTCGAAAACTTTCAAGCTATTTCGTGATGGTTACTATGGAGAGGTTGAAAGGCTTAAAATTCTCTTAAGGAGTGAACTGACGTTTTCTGTAATGCAAGGTTTTTAGGAAGGCAAACCTCTTAGCTGTATTTGGTCTTCTGACTCTTCAATAAAATAGATGTTAATACGTGACTAATAAATGAGGTCATATGCAGCCCTAAGCTTTTTTTGCCACTAAATATGGTTTAAAAGAAAAAAAGATATTGAAGATAAGTGCATCTTGCAGGTGGGAGGAAGTGCTCTAAATCTCAGAAGGCCTTGAAAGAGTTTAAACCCAGGTGGGCTTTATGGTTTTTGGAAATTCTCTCCGGAAGTCCAAGATTTCAGTACGGCCTAGGTGGTAACTATCCTGAGAAGAATGCTTTTTTTCAGGGGAGTCTATCAGCCTGTCTTGTTCAAGAATCTTCCTGAAAGAAAGGTTGAATGATTTATTTAGCTTTTAGGCAGCATTCCTGATACCACTTTTAGCTAGCTCTACTGATAGTCTGTAACTGAAGGCACAAATCAAAGAAGTCATCCTTTGTCCTCTGAGACAGAGTGGTTTTCTATCTCTAAGTTTTCTGCTTATGAACATGTTTGTTTTGCACTTGCTGTAAGCATTATTTCTAAAGTGCTTTATGCCTTTGCTTAAAAATGGAGGGAGGATGAGTTGCACTTTAAGTGGTGGCAAATTGCAAACAGCCAACACCTGTTCCAGGCAGTATTTTTACCCTCCCCTATAGCACAGCGTTTTCTTTATAATGCTCATAACATTAGAGCTTGTCACATCTGCCAGGAGCAGAGGACAAGATGAGTTTAAAGCCCATTGGGGTAAAATTAGCATAATATTTGTGAGACAAAAAAAAAGAAAGAGGCATGTATCTAGTCACATGAGACAGTTTAGCTGACAGATGTGATAGATAATACTGCAATTGTTCAGAACAAGGTACTTTTGTTAGCCAGGGGTATGTCTATTATAGTTGCACCCAACAACGAACTGTGATGTGGTGTGCATAAATTCTGGTCCCTTCTACCTGAATTGAACAGCATCATGGCATTGCTTTCAGAGGTAGGTATTTGCACTATAGCTATGAGAAACTGCAGTTGTTTTCATTATCTCTATATGCCTTGGAGTAATGTTGTGGAATTACAGCAGACTATGTGAAAAATAAAGATTATAAGAGATTTTTGTTTAGCAAAAATTGATTGTTCATATGTGTGGGGTTTTTTACTGTTGAGAAACATAATCTAAGTACTGGCAAGAGCATTGTGTGTGTTTTCACCAAGAGTGAGACTTACCAAAGCAACTGAGTTGCTCTAAATACCGTGATCCAAACTCAATTTTAAAAGCACTTTATGCATCCTCTCCATTTTGTTTTTTTGGCTGTCATTACCAGTATTCATTGGTCTATTTTCTCACAAGGAGAGGAAGATGAGGGAGCAGCTTTCCTGGGAAGCCTCTGCAGTTGTGTGCTTTCATTTGAAGGAGTGTGAGTGTAAAAACAGAGGGACTGTTTCATGCATCAGTGAGTGTTATCATCTTATTTACTCAGTATATGCATGAAAACCTGTATTCATCGTACTTTCTCCCATTGTACTTCTCATTGCTTTATTGTGGGTTTGTTTCACTCTCCCTATGACTTACCTTTGGAAATGAATTCAAGTTTGTTTTATTAGGAAAATCTTTATACTTTAGAAGGATGGAATGAACAACAAGAAAGGCAAGACCAGAAAGAAGCAAAAATAGAGATGCAGAAATTTTTAAGAAAAATGTGTTTTGCATAAAGTGCTTGGATTTCTAGAGAGCTCAGTGGAAGTTGGCATGAGGGAACCTGAGGGAGCTCTTGGGTGTGAAGGTGGAATGACGAAATAGTGTGTCTGTCTTTCCCCTCAAAAGCACCATTCGCTTACACAGAAACTAACTTTTAGGGTTCTACTTGCTAACTACTGGTAGAGTGAAAGCATCTAAAAATCACTGTTTTGACCATCATTATAATGACCTTGATTTGAATGTCTGTTAGACAAGAAGAAGTAATTTGTTCAAAAATGAGGGTGGAAGCATCAATCCCAAATCTCATGCTGCAGCCCTTCTGAAAGAAAATGAATTGACTTTCTGTGCTACAAACTCTTAACTATAAATCAATCTGTTGCTGCTCTGAGATTCCTGTATAATTGCCCGTGAATACAAACTCAAGTACTTCAAGTATTCACAGATGCAGAATATCAGAAATAAAGATTATAGTAAATCAGATCTCATGAATATGCATATTTTGTTGCCAGTAAATAATCTGAGTTATCTAAATTAAAATTCAAAATTATATATTGCAAAGGAAGCTTTCTTCTTTTTTTTTTTTGAGTTGGAAAACATTTGCAGTAGTCTTCCTGTCATTACTATGCACATAATAATCATGTGAAGCAAATGATACTTCTTTTTATGCTGCTTGTTTTAAATAGCTTTTATTTCTTAAATTGCTGTTAAAAATAGACTGAGAACTCTAAAAAGCAGTGGGCTGTGAAGCCGGTTGGAAGCCACTGACAGCAGCTAAAGCCACTGGCTATTTTGTGTTCTTGCAATAGGATTCTAGACTGAAGTGACACTAAGGAAAACCAATTGATGTCAATTAAATGTAATGTACAGGGTTTGATTTAAAAACATTCCTAGAGCTTAGACACCTAGCAAGTGGAGGCCCAAACACCTTCCTCAGTGTATGTAGTTAATATCCTTGGTGCAGAGTCTAGGCTGCCGTTAGCCACTTGGGCAACAGCTGTGAGAAATGGCTTGATCTAAGGTGCCAGACTTTGTGCTGAAGTGAGTGCACATACTATCTGCTCTGCAGTCTGTTGTGTGGGGGTGGCAGCAAACAGATGAGGGCACCAGTAACTTCTTAGATATGTTGCAGCTGTTCCCTAGTAACTCTGGCAGATATGAGGTAGGGGATTAAGACTAGTGAGCTAAAGGTGTTACATCTTCTCTTCTAGATGTCTTGTCTTCCTCATTGGTGGTTGTCATTCTGCAGGCAAGAACATCCAATTTTCTTGTGAATCGGTCTGGTGACTGAAGGCACATGGATCCCAGTGTATATGACTGTGCCAAGCTGAGGAGTGTGCTAGTCCTGGGACTGCTGCAGGGACACGTGGTGATCGTGCCATAGAAGCAGAGTGCATAGTTGCGGGAGCGACGTCTTCACCTCTTTTCTATTTAATTTACATCCGTACGTCTTTCAGAAGTCTGTGTAAATGCCTGTTCAATCCCTACTGCTGGAGTCAGAGAGCACTAGTAGGTCTTAATTACCTGGACTTGACCCACACTCCCTGCCCCGGACCCTCACTTAAGCTCAGAGCTGTGGTCTAGGAAGGGCTGTGGTCAGCCCTCTTGCCTGCTTGTCCAGACTGGTTGAGTGGACTTCTCAGACTGACCTTGGACTTCCCTTATCACCTCTTATATGTCTGGTGATCATGGGACAGTCAGTGCAGCCCGTGGCTGTTACCAGACCGGTTCTGCTCACTCTGCTGTGGGGTGGTGTCTTTGTTGGCAAGGTCAGGCCCTGCCGTTGCCAGCGTTGCTGTCCTCGGCTTCTGGCTAGTCTTCCCTGGTGGAGCAATGCTGCTCCCTGGCTCTTTCATCTTTACAAATTGGTTCTCAAAACTTTTGCCTGCTTCTATAGAAAATCGTGGGTCCTTTCCACTTCATTTCATCTAGAAATGCCTTGTATTAAAAGGAAGAATCCTATGTCTTGCTCTAAGTAGTATAATTATAAACAAAAGAGCTTTAATCTTAAGCAGGTTTTCATGGTGAGGTCTTAGTACTTTTTAGTACATAGTTTTCTCATTATCCTTCTACTGTATTTGTGTTAAATAACATTCAGAATTCCCCCTACAAGTTTATATAAGATTTTTAAAAATGCTTCTGTAAGGATGCTTGCTGAAATTAATAGAGCTTCCTTCTCTCTGAGCTGTTCTGGACAAAACCAAGAGTTTGTGGTTAATAGGCAGAGGACAGATCCTATAGTTAAGCCCTTTGGGGACTATAAACCTGTTGTTATCAGCTAGAGCAATTTCTGCTGGGGCAGAAATATGATTATTTTGTGATGGGTTACAAACAGATATTGACTTGCCTGAACAACAACAGGAAGCACTGCAACATGGTGGTTTTAATTGGAGAAATGTGTATATGCAGTCTGAGTCCTTGGGAGTGGGAAATACTTCCTCCCCTTCCTCTGGAAGGATACCTGTGTATCTAGTATCACCCTGTCTTCAAGACAACTACTGAAGTTAATGCTGGCTTTTGACACTTCACTGTATGATGTTTTATGACTATAGCATCAGAATTAAGGTAAAGCTTCTTGAAACTGTTTTTGCTGGGATTTCAGTAAACGAAAAGATTACTGTAAGAGCTGGAAAGGTTTCTTCCCCGCTCCTCTTGTGTTTCATATACAATTAAGACAGACCAATACACACAAGGAGAATTAGGGTTTTGATTACAGTTGTTAGTAGTTATATCTTACTTGTTCCCTTACAGTAGTAGTTGTCTTGAGTTAGTTCATTAACATAATTGTAAAGAAGTGTATATGAGAAAGAAAGGGAAATAAAAGCGGAAAGGTGTATCTTCCCAAATAAATGTGAGGCCCTATAACAGATTTGCTTTGTCTGGTGTTACTCCTTTACTGAAGTTCATTATTTCAAATATGTCAGAGAAGAGAGAGTAAGGATCTCTTGGATGGATTTAAGTACGAGCGCTTGTGAATACAGCCTGGGAGGCTAAGGAGAAAAGTCTCCAAGCCATTTGGACCTGCTTTAGGGAAAGTGTGTTTATAATGTAAAGTCCAGCATAGGCCCGGGACAACTGTGAATTATAATTTCAAAGGCCTTATTTAAGCTTACAGAGATCCAGGTTCTCAAAGGTGTTTATGCATCTAACGCCCACTATCTTTAATGAAAAAGATTTAGACGTCTAAACTTCATTGAAGAAGAAAGGTCATGGAGATCAGAGGGGGCATCAGTTAGCCTTGACATTGATATATTGAGTGATCCGACTGAAACTTAGATAAAATTATTTCAAAAGGTTCTTGTGACTTTTCCTTTCCATTGCATTCTTCAGCTTTTAAACAGAAAGAACTCTACAGGCCAAAAAGAAAGGTAATGAGCTCCGCGTTTCCTTGCCATAAATCAACTGGAAGAAGGATACTTTGTCAGACTGAATATGAAACGCTTTCTATAAATACTAAAACCTGGAATGGATCTAGAAGTTGTAACTAACTCTTAGTTAATGTTCTTATATTGATCTTAGTCAAACATCTGTTCCATGCATTCTCCCCTCAAAAGAAAATTTAGAGGTAATAACAGGATATCTACTGTCTGAAACTGGAAATCTTATTACTGCATAGTAATGTGGAATTGCCAAGCTAAGCAGACTATTACATGTTCCTCCACCCTGATTGCAATGATACTGCTCAAATCCCTGTTTTGGATAGGGATAATATCAGTCCATTAACTTTTTTATTAGTGTATTAGAATAACATGTAATCTAAATGCCCCGGTCTCTTGTATGTATCTGGTATCTGATTTGTATGCTTGCTTATGTTTATTGTGATATCTTTGAGTTGTTTTTTGTGATGAATTGATTTTAAAAATAATCTCCTTTTACCACAAAAGTATTTAAATTGAAAGTAATTCAGGAAAATTGTTTACTGTTTCACACCCCTTTTCCCCAGCCTTTAAGACAGTCAACACGTGCTGTAAAGAGGACTAGTGTGTAGTTAGCTGTCCTAGAAGAAAAGTGCATGAAGTATGAAATCTTAGATGCTCTGGTGGAAACTTTAAAAATAGCAGGAGTCCTGAGCTCTTCATAATTACTACTTCTCTGCCCTTAATTTTCAGCTAGGTGTTTCCTCCCACTTTCAGAAGATTCAGGACAGCTTTTATAGGAAAAGTAGTGTCAGCTGGCTTCAGAACACGGAGTAATCTTCTGAATAGATAGAGAAAGCTGAGACCAGGGACTTCTGATTACTGGGGATGGTGTCAGTTTTCTTCAGAGAGAACTGTTTGAAATACTTCGGTTGTTACAAGACAGTACAAAGTCAGGTTTCAATATTATTTTTTTTTCTTTTTTTTTGGCTTGCAGACTAAATGTTTCCAATGGTTGTGTGAGTGGGTGCTGCACAGTTGTTCTAGGCTTACTGATAAAGAGCTCATTGTTCCTGAACACCCTGGAACACCAGTGTGTGAAACCTATTAGCTGCATCTTGACATCATGGAAATATGTGCTTTGTCATTTTTGTTAAGAAAAAATATTAGGAGGCAAAGTAATTGAATTTGGAAACCTTTTACAAAAAAATCTACATTTCAGTAGATCCCAAATGAATGCAAACTTGAAAGACTAATTGAGAGCTCAGGGGATTAAAGATGGTTGAAAATAGTTTGCTAAAAGCGACACTTGGGGATCTCTTGTTCCATGTTTGGTTGATGAACACAAAGAGACGGACTGAACAAGTATTTTTGGTTTTTGAGTCCAGATCCCTGATGGATCATGTAGTACTTGGAAATAACACAAAATACACAGAAAAGATGGGGGGGGGGATGTGCGTAGGGAGAAAGTAACTGGCTGAAGGCATTCTCCCTGCCTCACCCTCCAAAACCAAGGTAACATCCTGGCAGGGGTTCAGGGGAATTCAGCTTTATTGGGTTTGTGCCACAAAGATTAGGTGTTCTCTGAAGCACCGGAACTGAATGGATTGAAATGTGGGCATTAGGTTTCCTGCCATTCACTCATCTTAGTACTGAGCTGATCCTCGTCCCCACCCGAAGATCTGATCTCACAGCCCATATTTTAAGTAATTAGTACCTTGATTTCACTATAGAGTAGTATTTACAGCTTAAGCTTTTTCCTCTGACTGTAGTTTCGTCCAATCTCAAGAGCCATTAACTCAGACATATTTGCAAATAAATTAACTCTATGGTGAAGTTATTTTATGCTTTTTGATTGAGAAATGTAACTGTCTCATGATTCTAATGCAAATTCCTTTTTATTACCTTTAAAATTATGGGTTTGAGAGCGTGTTTCCACACTACTGTGTTGTCTATTGTCCCTGGTTGCACATGAATGGCCTCTCTTGGCCTAGCTTTTAGCACTTATGTGGCAAGTTAGACCGGAGGGCAGATTCAGTTGAAACCTTTTTTTTTTTTTTTTTTTCCCTAAATCATTGAATTAAAGTGACAGTAGGACAGTCTCTTTAAGGATTGGATCCTGTGAACGTCTTAGCTTGATGGAACGGAAGAAGCCGTCTAAGCCAGGCCTATGCCTGTACCTTGCTGAAGACTGTCCTCCAATAAATCTTGCTGCTGTGTTTCTCAAAAAGGGAGCTCTGTCACACTCTGCAAAGTGTCCCATAAATAATCTGAGTGTACAGAAGATTTCTTCATGTCAGATTGGAATAACTCATTCTCCTAGTGCCCCAGTAAAGAGTGATAAGTCTTTTTTTAAGAGGAAATAGTTTGATTCCTGTTATCTGTATTAGATTTTCAAGAGAAGATGGTCTACTAATGGATTGTAATTGCTAACAGGCTTTACTAAATGAATAGGTTAAGTAGTTCAGGTAGTAGTTTAAACAATCAAGAGTTAAATACCTTTTTCTAAACCATAGATTTACAGTGCAGCAGCTTGCAATTCACTTAGTGTCCATGCTATTGTGGAAACTCGCTGTTTAGTACACAGCTCAGAACATGAAGCATTAGGATATTTCGGTTCATGTGCAGAGATATATCCTTCTTTTCAAAAACTGTTCTAGGAGAAAAATGGACTGGTTTTCACAAAGGCAGAGCTATGATTAAAAGACAGTCTGCCTCCCTGATGGAGCCTTTTGGTTTAGCAGAGGAGATCTTCAGATAACCTAATGAAGCAAATTTTGTTCTTGCAGTGGGAAACCATAGCAACCTGCCACTTTAGAATGCATGGTATATAATCTGTCTGTCCTTCAGATAGTATTTTGCAGTCCAGAAATAGTCATCGTTTCCTAATGTGTGAATGTAAAATGTCAGACAAATGTAGCTAGAGTGACACTGTTGTTGCTGAGGTAAACATGAGCCCTGTTGTGCTACTTGTCTGGTGCTGCTCATCTGGAAAGCAGGTTCCAGAGGAGGGCAACAGTAGTCTATTTTTTTGTTGTTGTTTTTAATAAATAGGTTACAGAGGTGTTCTGAAAATTGGTAATTTGAGAGAGCTGGCTGCAGTCCCCTTAGTGCCGGCCTTACCCTGCCCTCCAACCCATACGTGTCTCTACTTATTTTTGGCAGTTTTCTTAAATGACAGTGTTTGAAGCTCAAGCTCTTTGGCCACTGGTCTCTTTGACATCATGTTTTTCAGGCTCAATTAACCATAGAAGTATTCAGTAATTATGTAAGCACCCTGCAACTTGCTGGCTGTGCTTCATGAAAACACAGAAAGCATTCTTGCTTGGTTAAATAAATAAAATGTGTGTGAGCAATCTCACTGACTTCTCTCTTTGTGTCTCCCTCCCCCTTGCAAGTTCTGAAACAAAGCTGAGAGAAGTATTTTCTGTAGAAACTGGTGTTGATTACTAACCTGTTAAAATTTAGCTTGTGAGTCTTCAAATCTACTGCCAGTTTTAGAGGCTGGGCTATCAGTCTGGAAAGGGGTGACTTAGCTTTCAGGTGAAGAAGACCAAACAAGTAGTGCATTTAAGGAATAAACAGCAAATATTTAATGATATTACTAGGGATTGATTTTTGACTAATCACCCTGTATTTCCTTTAAAAATATTATCATGACTCCAGCTTGTTTAGGAGTGTTTAGACATCAACTTTAATAGCACTGAATGCTCTTCATGGATGTACGTTTCGTGGAATAGAGCCATTTCAAGTGTTTGTCTATAAATCAAATGTTAATGGCCAAAAATTGTTTAAAATGCAAAATTATTTTGATAGGGCCGCGATCTACTTTGACTTAAGAGGAGAGCAGAGCAATAATTGATCATTGTTTTTTCTGTCGATCATTCTACTTTTTCTTTGTCATAGAGGGCCAAGGCTATTAGATTGCTTCTGCTCCTTCAAACTGATCTGGCTCCTTATTGTTTGTGACACACCAATTTCTTTAAAATTATGGTTAACCACATTTTTCTTGTCACTTATCCCTCCATTTACCTACCTTTGCTGACATATTTTTTCTTTAAATCATGTTTGTTCCATAGCTGTTTTTTATCCTCCTGTGCCTGCTAGGATTATTCTTCATCCACCTTTGAGTAATTACACTTTTATGAACAACAGTGGACCATATTTAAACTATTTCCTTCATCATTATTTTTTGTTCAAATAGCTCTGTCATCTGAATCCAAGTCGTTTTCAGTCTTTGAAATTTTTTTTGATTGTATATTTGTTACTTGGATTTGTACATAGATGGATTCAGCACCGAAGTTGCTCATGATCGCTTATGTCTAAGCAAATGCTGTGGGTTTCTTGTTATGTTTCTCTTTTAGTGCACTGGCAGGTGTTTCTCCCTGTTTTCTTCGGGGATCTAATAGAAATGCCTCTTGTTGGGAGAGGACACTTCAAGTTGAAAGAAAATATAAATGATAGTACATATGATCAGATCTATAATATCAAAACTAATAATAAAAATAATTGTGTGGAAAAATACTCTTTTAAGAGGAATGTCGGATTCCAACTTCTCCCGAATGGGGGCAGTAGCGGCACATGATTTGTTCAGTCCTTGTTCATGTTTAATGTAACACTCATTAAAGACTGTGAGCTTTGGTATATTTATATTAGGTGTTTCAGCGAATGTGTTGTGGAATTACTTTTATAAATTCAGAGCTGAGAAATACCAGAAAAGACTGTGAAGGGAGATATTTTTATAAAGAGGACTTTCAACTTAACCTCCCACTAGAATGATTTTTTCGAGTTCCGAAGAAGAGCAAGACAACTTGCTGAAGGGAAGAAAATGCTATCACTTGACAAGCAGAGCTGGCAAATCTGCTTTTAAAGTTTTCTAGTTTTTCAGGAGATAGTTGAGTTTTACAGAATTTAAATTTAATTTTTACAGAAATATTCATTTTCCATACATAATATTTAATTTTACTGTTTAGTTCAATACCCACCAAGTCTATTTATAGGTACTTAAATCATGTTCTTCTGTTACTTCCACAGCTGCTGCTGCAAAGCAACTACACCAGGATGTATTAGATGAATAATTACCCCTCCCTCTACCTTGACATAAGACCTGCCGTGTCTTCTTATTTGGTTTTCAGTACTGAGTAATATTAGATTTGTGAGAGATCAATATATGCTGGTGTAGGTGTCTTAATGAGTGTCATCTTCTGAAGTATGTCTTCTCTACCAGTTGAGGACCTTTTCATATGGTATCTAGTGACATGATTTTTGGGGCAGTTAAGATGACATTATAATTGGACAGGTATCTTGCTGAGGTGGCACAAGGACTGGCCTAGTGGTTTGAATAGTAGAATTAATTATGCATTTGGGTATTAGGGTTTTATGAAACTGCTGATATAATGTCCAATCTACTTTTGTTTGTTCTCTGCATTTGCTCAGCTTTACCTAAGCTTGTTGTGCTTGTGCTCCACTGAGTCTGGAAACTGTGCAATTGCAAGCCAGTAATCATGCAGAACAGGGAATTGAGGTCTTTCTGCAGAAGACTCCATTGATCTATTAAATGAGATGGAAAGAATAACTCCGTGCAATCACAACTGCTGCTGACTTGTCAATGGTGAGGTGTTTGTATTTGCATGCCTGCTAACACCAGTGCAGATTATGAGAGTTTCCTGAAGACTTTGCTAAAGCGAAGTGAAAGTTGTATGTCTAATCCCTGGATGATGAAAAGTGGTAAACTGGAGTTACTGGCTTTGGTGTGCCAGGGAGCACAAACCACAGTTCTGTTCCGAGTGTTTACTGTTGGGCAAAGCTTTTATTTTAGGATGAAGAAAACCAAGTGTATTAGCTTTGTTTGCACATAATTTTAACTATAATTTAAGATTATTTTTTTCTAGCTAAATTTTCTTTTGCATTATCTGCCAATATGCCAAAGCAGCCTTAACATACCATAGAATAATGCTTCTCACTTTCTATATGTGGTAAGCAATGGAATGGATAGAATTAGGAATCTATATTAAATCTGAATAAAAACAATCTAGCAAATATAAAATCATGTTTTCAAATGTATTTAGGCAGCAAACTTTTGATGGGATAAGGAAAATGTTGGGGGAGTGTCTGTAGGCTGTCAAAGGGGTAACTGTAGGCTACATATAGCGCTCTAATGTGTGGCTGCTGCCTTCATAATGTATAAAAGGAGAAAGTGGCACTTTTTAATTGAACTTTGCACTCTTATGTGGGAATTAATTCCTAGTACAAATATACCGTGTGCTCTGAAGCTGCCGTTTTGGTGCCTGTATGTCTTCAGACACTCTGTAGACCTTCTCTTTAAGCAATGTGCAGGTTATAACATCCTTGCTGATTGCTTGTGCCTGAAGTAGTGTGCAATGCAGTCTGCCCCATGCGCACTGCAATCAGGAGGAACTGCCTTGTTCCTTGGAGGCTGGTTTAAACGTGCATGGTTAGGACAGACTGGTCAGTGATGGGAGTATGGGAATCTTGTCTTTAAAAGCAGACGGGGAAAACACCCCTCCCTTGTTTTACTGAGCTTTGTGGCTGCCTGGAGAATCCGCGCTTCATTAAGCACACCAGCTGTGAATTGTGGAGCCAGCTGAAACAGCACCTAGTTGGTCAGTTAAATATTTGCCACTCCTGACTGGATGTCTGTTACATTGTAACATGGTGTGGTTTTCAGGTTAAAACTCTGAAATACAATTTATCCTTATCTTTGCTCCTGAAGCCCTTCCTAGTAGGCATTTACATTACACTAGCAGGTGATCGGAATGTAGCACAAGTATAGGGCCAAGGAACTGCAGCAAACATGGAGAAACCAGGAAAGCTAAACTCCTGTCCATGCTTGAGTTGCTTTGCTTTGAATTGGGCTGAGGAGAAGTGGTTGGTTAGTTTACTGGAGGTTTGGCTAGGTCTTGCTTCTGTATTACCAAGGGTTAAGGTAGTGTTTTGCTTGCAAACCTTCTATGTAACACTTAT
>RSEF01000013.1:6196037-6213614 GCA_003993805.1 Himantopus leucocephalus | reverse complement strand
TTTACAAACATGAATTAAAATGGACACTGCAGCATCCTGAAATCACCCTTTGGCTTACTTCTGAGACTTGATTGGAGCCAAAGATATGCAGGTGGCTCTGACAGCTGCACTCAGCAATAGATTCTAGTTTTGTGCCCACAGAAACTAGGTTAATCCACCGCTTCTGGCACCATGGGCTGCAAGAAACTCTGTGAAAATACAACTGCGGGGTGAAATGCTCTGTTTCACCTCCCACTGCTAAAATACAGTTAGGGAGATTTTCTTCTCCTTTCTTAGCAATTATTAATGCTAATACTTACCTTTATTTTTGCAGTGCTCTTAAAAACCTGACTTTGCTGAAATAATTATGTTTAAGTGGGTTTTTTGGCAAATGGAATCAAAGTACATCTGCAAGTATTTGTACTCATCAGGTCTATGTGGGAAATTCTATAACTTATTGAGAAAAATACAATCAATTCAATAAAATCACCTTTTAATTGTTTCATTTTAGATTGTTTTGTTTCCTTTATTACCATTTGTAAATGGCTAGCACTACTACTGGGCAATCTAGACTTCTAGGCAAAGGTCTCTTTAGCATTTTTTAAGCATAGATTACAAACAAATATGCAGCTGTATTGAAATGGTAAAATCTTTTGATCATTGCTTTGTCATTAACTTTCTATAACATGTTCAGTGTGTACCTGTAAAGCCAAAAAACATTTGCAGTGTATAACACAGACTATCAACTTCTCATTTGGCCTTGTACGGCCTGTTGTCTGGTATGAATGAGAGATAGTAATGATTTCAGATGAGATGTGCTTAATATATATACTAGAGATTTATGAACTGAAAGTGAGTAAAATCCACATTGAATACAGTAAATGAAACATTTATGATCTGTATACTTAGCTGCAAAACTGTTAAGGTTACAACCTGAAAACATCAGAGGTCAGCAGCCTTGAAGCCAGAAGATTGCTCCGTTCTATGGGACTTGAATTGTTAAAATAAACTAGAACATCGCCATTGCTTCGTATGGCTTCAACTCACTGCCTATCTTGTTTGAAAATTTTTTTGCTGACGCCTCATGTTTTCTGGAAGGTAGACTTTTCCTCCCACCTGTCTGTGCACTAGAAAAAAAGATTTCATCTGCTGGTAGTGCAGCTTGCATTTTAAATGTATTCCTGTGACTGCATTCTACAGCTAGTCAAAACTTTTTTTTAATAATGTATTCCTTGTTCAAACTGAAAAATTTGTAAGTATGTGTAACTTACGGCCTGAACCACTTGCACCAGTTTTATGCCATGGTAGAGCCCTGCTTATACGGAGGTAAAACTCTTCCATTGAGTTTGTTCTTGATTTATATTGGTAGATGAGGACAACAACATTCTTAAACTATCGATGTACGTGAAAGAGCATGGATCTCCTTTTACTGTTTTCTTATTTTGGTGAAAGTATTGATTTGTACTTCCAAAAAGGAAAAGTGGAATTTCCTCGCCTTTAAAACTGAGGAAAGTGTTTGGGCAAGTTAGATATCTATTTTGAGGTCTGAGTTGGGTAAGTTTGTTTCCACTCAATGTAAATGTAGTTTCAGATTAGAACGCATGAATAACAAAAAGGCAAAAATAACAAGCACATTAACGGGCACTGATTAAACTCAGTAAGAGACACATGCATTATTCCTAAGTTATTAACTCTCTGACACAGTTTAAATTGCCATAATTTAAATCTGCATGAATGGTTTAGACCCCCCGCAGAACAAAATGTTTGGTAATGATAACAAGGTAGAAGGAAATTTAAGTTTAAGGTGAAATCTTAAATAATGAGAGTTGATGAAATTCCTTATCTGTGTTCACAGTGCAAATTCCTTGTGTACTTATGGTCACCCGAATGGTTTCAAGCATCGTCACAGTAATTAAATCACTCTCCAGCACCTCTCTTTTTGAAATTGAGGCTACAGTCTGTTTGGGTTATACTTTTTTTTCTGTGCAGATGGGCCACAGAGGAAAAAAAAGAAACCCAAACACTGGAAGGTGAACAAGGGGATGGAAAAGTGGTGGAGGCAGAAAGAGTTCTACATACTTTTTTTTTTTTTAATACATACATGCACCTATTTCTGGTTTCTGTGAACTAGACTTTCTCCACAGATGGGATCTGAGTGGATTTTTAGCTAATAAGATGTTCAAGTCCTCTATGCAAGTGGAGGAAAAAATTCATAGCTATATATGAACTTATGAGATGGAGGGCTCCATCAACTTTTATTTAATTGAAAACAGTATTGGAAATGTGTGGGTTGGGAGTTTTTTGGGGAGGGATTAGCTCAATGAAGAGTGCATAATGGATTTATTGGAATTTGTGAGCTCTCGTATAGGTTAAGTATAGATACTATTTCTTAATAAAAATATACCTTTTACTGAAATCTGTTATACGCATGGAAAGCAGGTGAGCTGATTCAGCAGAAACAGAACAAATGGAAAACTATAGGGAGGCAAATGTTTTCTTTAAAGTGTGTTCTGCATTGGGAACTTACCTGGTGTGGAGGCTTGAATGTTGGTCTGCTTTCCTCTGCACAGTCTTTTCTTTTCGTCCCTAGTAGAAAAGTCTGTCCCCTTTCTCATTCTTGTCCCTGTGCAAAGAGAGAGGAAGTTGATTTCCAGCTAGTATTTTGTTCCTTGTTCATCCAGTTGATTAATCCATCAGGATGAATTTATTTGAAGTAGTGGAGATGCTGAATCTCTGGCACTGCTAGTTGATTTACTTGCAAATTCTCATTAAGTTTTTCACTTTGCTTTTTTGCCAGCCTAACATCTTTCTGGCAATGGAATATTCCTGTATGGCTAGAAGGTACGGCTTTACTTTCATTTTATAGGAAGGTTTGGTCTTTTGTTTCTTACTAAGTGTGAATGAGACTTGACATTTGCGTTTCTTCTATATTTGTGTAAATTTAATCAAAGGAATGAAATCTTGTTGTCAACATCAAGCTGCTATTATCCATTTGTTTGAGGTGGCTCTTGTGTTTACTAGGTGCTGTCATCTTTGAAATGAGTAGTTATGAAGGCAGTACTCAAGAAGTCACCTTTTGATACTGATGAAGATAATTCCATCAATGCAGTGGGCTGAGGTTCCTTACCCAGCAGATATTTGTATCTCAAAGATGCAAGAATCATAGAATCGGAGAATGGTAGGGGTTGGAAAGGACCTTTAGAAATCATTTAGTCCAACTCCCCTGCCAAAGCAGGTTCACCTAGAGCAGGTTGGACAGGAATGCATCCAGGCGGGTTTTAAGTATCTCCAGAGAAGGAGACTCTGCAACCTTTCTGGGCAGCCTGTTCCCGTGCTCTGGCACCCTCAATGTAACGAAGTTCTTCCTTTGCTTTGGGCAAATGTGCCGCACCTCTCACTTGTATTTCTTCTGCTGCGAAAACTGTGATGGCCCTCTTGTTTAAAAGTTTTTGTTGCAGTCTGCAAGGACACCAAATTTTCTTAGTTTGTGAAACAGTTATCAATTTTGGACCTTATTGACTTCAGAGACTGAATAAAAATGATCAGAATACATATGTGGCTTACAATATTAAGAAGAAATTTGTATGCTGTGTGCATATGATATCAGTGGTAGGCGTTGTTGATTCTTGAGCAAAGGCATTAGTCAAAGCATTTCCAGTAAAATTATCACTGAAATTATTTACAGCAAGCACCATCTGTTTCAATGGTCAGGTATGCTTGTTACAGCAAGGCTGCAATCGCAGAATCATAGATTCCATTCTGTTGAAAGAGACCTGCCAAAACAGGGTCGGTGTTGAATGTGAACCTGATAGTTCATTCTTCTGCAAGTATTGAATGGCTTCGCAATTTTACTGCTTTGGTCAAATACATTGATTTAAGGCACATTGTAGAGGTTATTTAAGGTTGTTATTACACTTATTTAAGGTACATCAAAAAGCTTACCTGTTCCTCTGGCCTTCCTGAATGCCTAAGGCATGTTGAATACGTTTGGAGTTGGAGCATCAATAGCAGGACACTAGCGATGGCTGTATGGTTTTGTTTGACAAGTTAATTGAATATTGTCTTGACAACCATATCTATGTTCTTGCTTAAAAGCATATGTTTTTGAATAATGGGGGGGGGAGGAGGCTCTTTTTCAATCTATTTTGCACTGATTGGGAGGTCTAAGAACTGAAAGAGAAGGAAGATATCTTAGATCCTGCTTTAACACCGTGTTGCTTTTTTAAAGCTCTAGTCCATACACATGCAAAGCATCAGACTGAGATGTAGGAGATGTGGGTGGAACAGAAACTGTGCAGGCCTTTCCCTTCTGTCCTGTTACAGAAGCAGATGGATGGATGAGGTAATTTACCTAGCTGGACTCCAATAACATCCACCTTGCTGGTCAGGGCTTCAAAAATCAACTTGCTGCTATGACAACAGGATACTGATTTGGTCACTTGAAGGAAAGGATGTGTATAGAATATTTACAGAATCTCTATAGTAGCTAGGAATACTTAGAATACATATTGTGAAATAAATTATGAGAATGGTAATGTAGATGTTATAATCAATATAAGCAGTTTTTATGTATCTAGTGATTCTTTCTAATATATGGAGACAGTATTCTAAATAACGTAAGGAATCAACAATTCATGAAAAGCAGCTACTGTGAGCTTCAAAGAAGTCATTAAACACAATCTTTCAGTTTTCTTGGCATTACGAATTTTCAATATTCAAATCAAATAGCTTCAGATGTATGTATAACATTCATGTAATATTTCTGGGTTTTGCAACTCAATCAACAGATGAAACGAGTGAAAGAGTTTATTTTTTGCTATTTAAAGATCTCACATTGTCTTCAGATCAGCCTTCTCAACATTTCATGTGGTGAGAAGAACTTGTTGTATATTAACTGTTAGAAGAACATACCCAACTGGGATTAATAGATTTATTTTTGTTTTGACTGTGTCCCATCTGTTTTAAGCTTTTTTTAAGCTTGAATGTATCACAGCTTTCTTTGAAAGAGGTGTATCGAGTTTCTATGTTCTACTAGCTGACTTTCAGAATAATTAAAAACGGATCAAATGTATTTGACATAAGTTAGTATTTTCCTCTGTCAGTTCAGAGATATTTCATCTCCATGGTTAGCCTTAGGGAGAATGTTCCCATGTTCTGCTGTCCACGCGAGGTCTTTTGCATACCCAACGCCAGCTCTTTAAAATGTATGAGAATGTGTCATTGCATCTCGGTAGATTTCAGACCCCCTAAAATTCTCCAGAATTCTGTTTTTACATGCTCCAGAATAGTTTGAGTTGGTGTTTTGTGGTTTTGGGGTTTTTTTGTGCTAGTTACACACATAAGACAACAAAAGGTATATATGTGGTGTCTAGCACCTAAGACCTCTGGATGCTGCTGCACAATATATGTTATACTAATCAGATTCCTGTAAAGTGTCAGGGGTATGCTAGTACTGTTCTGAACATCTTGAGGCTGCCATGCTGTGTTACAAGTCTGCCTTTATTGACTTTATGTAGATTGTGCTTTGATACCTTCTCTGAGTTCTCTCCTTCACCACTTCATAGTTGAAAATCTTCCCTAGTACCTCTTCTATTTTGGGCAAAATTGATGATTTTTATCATCTGAGACTTATTGCTAGATTGGGAGTATACTTGTCTGCATGCAACACCTGTCTTACTGTTGGCTTTTGAAGTTGCATGGTACGTTTGAGGTTTTTTGATTTTATAAAACATTAATTATAAATTGCTGGGGAAACAAGGGCCTAATATTTGAGGACATGGGGAGCTGATCCAGTGAACTTTATTTCTAAACACTGAAGCAGCAAATCTAAGCTGTTTGAGATCTTGAGATTCAATGTCTCATCACTGAGATGTTAAGTGAGATTTAACTGAGTGTTGGCCTGTGTGATGCAAGTCTAGTAAAATGTGGAGATGAGAGATGCCCATCTTACAAAGGGGAGCTCTGCACTGTAAAATGCAATGTTACTTACGTTTTTATGTCAGAGTTTTTATTATTTGATTGTATTTTAACTTTTATGTTATGGGAGGAGGTACTAAGGACCTATATAAAGTGATATACTGATATGGAGCCATTTTGGTGGAAACTAGTAAAAAAGTTGTTTGTGGGTTTTTTGTTTGTTTGGTGGGTTTGTGGGTTTTTTGTTTGTTTGGTGGGTTTGTGGGGTTTTTTGTTTGTTTTTTTAAAACAGATTCTGCCTTCCAGTTTCTTGCAGTAAGCTAGTTTGTGACAGAGTAATAGAGAAGATGAGTACTGCTGACTAACAGCTCTGCTGAAACTCTTATTCTGGGAGGCAGTTATGCTTTCTTCGTTTGTCTTATCCCACGTTCCTTGAAGCTGTCTTTGCCATAAAAGTCTTTTGAGGGACTATACAGAAATTCCAGAAGCTTCTGCTTCCTTAACCATTGTAATGTAAATAAAAAACAGTATTAGCAAAGATTTCATAAATCACTCAGGCTGATGATCTTCATTTGAATGCTTTCTCTTTCAGTATTAACCTGCTAGAAAATACTGATTTAGAGGAAAAGAATACCTATCTAAGAAAAGGAAATCTGACCAGCTCTGCTTTGGGCTTGATCTAGATTCTGTTGTGAAGCAGTTCTTGCTGTGAGCAGGTGAGTGATGCAGGTTCCTTATACCTGATTCTATGTTTGTATCCTTTTGTTGTATCTCTATCATTTCCTCCTGGTTCTGCTCACTCACACAAGTGTTTGTGTGTGTGTTTGCATCGCATCCACCTGATGCACAACATCTCCTTATTTTAAGGCTAGAAGATGTGCAAAGAACAAGGAAGATTCTGCTCTGGCTGCCTTCTGAGTTAGTACCTGTTCACAATCTAGCATACTGCTATGTTTTGTAGTTACAAGTAAGATTGCAAACTGAATTTTAAAACCAGCTTTGATAAAGTATAAAGACTAGCATGGTCTAATCAGACTCATGGATGGTTGCTTTATTTTTCTACAATGCTCTGTTACTCTAGATTACATGCTTAAAATAGATATGATAGTATTTAAAACAATGAAAAAGAAATCCCTTCCTTGCTTTTGTTGCTTAAAGATCATTTGCAATGTTACATTGAGATAGGTTAGCTTTACTGCCAGAGACAGGTCTATACTAGCATTCAGAATTTCCCGTCTGACTCAGTGGGTTGTAACTAATGGCGCATTAACTATATTTTCCCTGGAGAACATGTGCAGTAATTATATTCAAGTGCTTCTATTTTTAGGCTGTGATGGGGTGCCTTTAGGGCCTTGTGTTTAGACCAGCTGGTGCATTTTTTTTGCAACTCAGATTTGCTTTTTTTTGCCCTGGAATTCTAGCAATTTGTCAAATGAATGAAAGCATTGGAGTAAGTGTGGTATGTCTTACAAGTAAGCTTAAAGGTCAAAAGGTTTTTTTCAAGATGTGCTGCTGTAGCATAGTGCTTGAAAGGGATAAATGTGAGGGATTAATCTGAGAAAGAAAGGTGCAAGGGTCTGAAATGCTGTGTTCTACTTTAAAAAAAATATTTTTGGGATAATGAGGCTTGAACAAATTGTGTATATTTACCCAATATTTAGACAGTTGGAAGATTATTTGTTTTTATCTAGAATATGTTAGTCTGTATAAATTTTTGAGGTATTCCTTCTTCCAGATTTGAGAGAGAAGTCAGCTTTTTAAAGTGAGACCTGAATGCCTGTAAGGTGTGTACCAGGTTGTTAGTAGTATGCATATTGTATAGGTTTCTTCACATACTACATCGTTGCAGAATGAGATTATTCTTGTTATAGTTCCTCTTCTTTCATACTTGTAGGTGTTGGTAGTGACAAGTGCATTGAAGTACTACATGCAAGAGCTAGAAGAAACCACAAAGCCGAACTCGGGTGTTAGAGGTAGGATTTAAGTGAAATGTAAGTGGCTTTTGTGCTTCTGAGGGCAGAATGTACTTTATTGCTGCTTAAATGGGATTTTCACTTTTGATCATTTCAGCAAAGATGTACAGTCTGTGTAAAGCCACTAATCTGAGTTAACTTGAGGGAATCTAGGATGAACCTGCTTGGCTTTAATTGGAATTATTTAATAACCAATTACCACTGCTGCCTACATACAGAACGAAGAAGGGGGAGTGGTGTTTTAGAGTTGCTCCTGAGGAATGAGCTAATTCACATCATGACACTGTAACCCAGCTTCATGCTACACTGCCATGTAAAGAAATAAGAAAATTTTGCCAAATTTGTTGACATGGAGTGAAAATGCAACAAAAGTAAAGAGTGAGAGTATGTTATCTTAAGGATTGGTGGCATTTTGTTGATTGATTTACAACTGAGAGAAAGACACATTAGGGTTTTTTTTCAGCTGACTGACCTAGGGTAAAAGTGTAGCATCGGCAGATTATCTTTTGTTTTCATGGATAAATGGAGGGAAAAAAATATTAAAAAAAATATGCAGGGACAGGATATCACACCTTTTGTTCCTCAACTTCATGTCACTTAGCTAAGAAGTTACATATTCTTTGAAGGGATAACACCCCAAGTTGCTATATTTGGTTTTTTTTCTATAGATCTGGTAAACTTAATGTGACCTTGTGGGCTTTTTGCACTTATTCTATGTTTTCTTGGATGTGTAGGTACAATTTGAACATTCCACCTGATATGGTGGTTTACAATCTGTGATTGGAAAGCTATTTATGAAAATATGTGTATCACGAATGTATCTATTAATACCCCCAATACTACTTGAGGGTTAAGGGTCAACTGTTAATGTATGGGGTTTAAGGTTAAAAGTTTTTAACTGAGTTATAGCACTTTAATCAAGTTCAGCTGCCAGAGGAAAGAGTTTTGAGGCAGTAGGATGTTATCAAGAGCCACGCAAAGAAGCAAATTGGACAAAGAAATATTTACAGAAATCTTCGTAGGAAAAGAATACTAATATACATAGAGGCCTGTGGGTAGGAGAGAAATAGTTGGGTTTTCTTTTGCAATAAGATCATCTGGTTTGGATGCAAGTGTGTTCAAAGTTAGAAAAAGCAAAGGAACAACCTCTTTGTTTTATCATAGATAGAGCCTCATGGATTTCCAAGAAAAGAATGAGGTTTATTGAACGAATGTTGTGGAATTCTTATTTAGGATTGTCATGCTTTTTCTAACACATTGTAACCTGCTGTGTTTTACCTGGTTAAAAGTGGATGCCTCTGGAAGTCTTGAGCTAAGAGTATTTTTTGGTGACAGTCTTGGAGGAAAAAAAAAAAGAGGAACCAGACCAAAATCAGGTGTGGTTTTGGAGAAGGTTTGCTACAGAAATGTGCTGTACTTTATATATGTATGCAGAATGCTGAGCACAAGGGAACACAGGATACACAGGTGGAAGTGCATGCCTGGTTACCATTAAGGATAGCTATTCCTCTTTTCCTATCCTTTCTAGAACATATTCTAACTAGGTTTTATGAACTCTAAAGTAATTTTGTTGTAGGTTGTGCAAAGCTTGCGTGGAAAAAACATTTGCAAAATCTACAGGAATATCTAACAGCTTCATGTGTAAAAACTTCACATTTCTTGTATTTGGAAAGCCATTTTGACGGCTGAAACTGCAGAGTTAAAATATACAAATGTCCTGTCAGTTTGATCATCTTTTAGATAATCCCCGCTATGGGTTCCCAAAGTCTGGGAGCCCAGCTTTGGGAGCTCTTCCGTTTCCAGATGATTATTTAAGTGATTTCAGAACCAAATTCTCTGTCTGGTATCCATTTCTAAGACTAGCTACGTGGTCTCTGGGAGTCCAAAGAATGAAGCTGGGCTTCTGTTCCTCAGCTTACTGTTACTGACTTGTTCTTAAATTAAAAAAAAAAAAAACTTCCTCTTTATACTTCTGAACCCGCTAAAGCTGTTCAAAGACTTTGTGTCTGATTGTTTGGACAGAAAAATCTCTAGGACTGCTCGCTTTATGAAATTATTTTCCTTTGTGGAAATTAAATATATTGGTTTACATTGTGTTGATCCCAAATGCCAGCGGTTTTCACTTGTCAAATGAATTTGTGTTTTGTTGTGGGCTGGTGTAATGTTAAACTGCACATGTGTGAGCTGTCGTATCTTACAAAAGACGCAGCTGTGGTGTGCTACGCTTGGTCTCCAGTGTGAGCTGAGCTCGCCACATGCACTGCGCTGTCTGGATGGACTTTATCTAGCTAACATTGATGCATTATCGGGAATGAACATACTCTGCTTCGGTCAGGCTGAGTCAGTCGCTCAACTGAAGTGTGGCCCTCTTTGAGACTTGCATAAATGATTCAGATCAGTAACTCGTGTGGATATTGAAAACCTGAATTTATTTAATGTATCAGTTTTGAGTTCTCACACTTTCTGAAGTCTGTCAGGGAAGTTCACTATGTCTTCTTTGGTTATACAGATGGTTCAAGATTGTAATGAAAAAATTGTTATACCAAAGCTGAAACACTAGATAGTATTGAAGCAAATTTTAAATTCAGATTTGATATGGTAGTAACTTAAAATTGAAGGTACTTTATGTGGGGAAAAAATTCCTTTTTGGCCTCCCAGATACCTCACTGAAGAAAAGAAATGGAAACTCGTTGAGTAAAAAAAAAAAAAAAGAGGGGGGGGGGGAGNAGTAGAAACAGGGTTATATCATCTCCTTGTCTTAAGCTTGATCTTGCAGTGAGATGGAGAAGGCAGTCTTGTCTTCTATGGGCTTTTGTAGAAATACACAGAAATGCAGTTAATACCATTAATATGCAATGTACTGAAGTTATACTGGGTGCAAGAATTTTGCCTGCAGGCTTGCATTAAGGGGTTTAGAACTTTATTGTTGACACAAAATCGTGATGCTGAAGTTTCAGAAAAGTGGAAAAAAATGTCAGGAAATAAGAATTACTTTTCCCCTGCTGGGATATTTAAGATCAATTATTAAATAACTCAGTAAAAAATTCACACTTGCTTCAAGGTACTGTAATTGGATTTACTTTAATGTACTGTCCTATCTCACTGGAAGAAAAATAAGAGATTTTTTGACAGTTTGAGTTTGACTGTAATAATAATAGAATTGTCTAAGTGATATACAGATAACCACTGTGCACATAACAGAAATGAACAACCAACTAGTTTTATGTTGTGAGAAATACAGCTGCAAAATGGCAGTTTGCTATTTACTCTTTTATTTCGGGTTTCTTTGGCCACTCTTCTTGGTGGGAGATATTTCTATAACCTCATTCTGCTTGTAGCTTGGACTTAGTTTAATTTCCAGACTGAAGTTTCTCAGAGCCAGTTATTGTGGTAATCTGGCCATATTTTGTATGCTAACATGGCCTTAAATAGTTTTTATTGCTGTTTTTTCTTTTCCTCTATGAAGAATTGTATTTCCCATCACTTCTTAGAGCTTTGGAGGGTGCAATAATAGCAAGTCCTAAGAGATACCAGATATTTTTTTGACGAAGATGTGACTAGTAATATTTTCGACTTTAGTCGGTACCTAGCAGACATAGAAGGGTCTTTGGGTCCTTTTAGTATCTGCTAAGAGATGAGCCATCTGGTAAATACTAGCTCACAGCTCCATAGTGTCATGTGATGCTTTTTTAAGATGCTTCATTAACACTATGACTTTTTTATTCACTGCTGTACAGAAAGCTGAGTAAATAATGTACATTTTATTAATGTTGAGAGAACTGGTTAGTGTTATGTACAGGCTGTTCCTCCATTTGGAAAATACTCAGGTGGAACTTGGACAGTTTTTTGGTTTTCTCTGTACTGCCTTATGTTTATGTAGAATATTTGTAGAAGGAGACTGCAAAATTTCAGCACACTGCAAGTCTCTAAGAGCTGTGATCCCACTGAACATACACTTTTTACTGGCTTTAAAGTACTATAAAATAATGATAGGCTGTTCTGTACCATCAGTTGTTGTGCTGCCATCAGCTGTGTATCTTGAGGATTCAGTGAAAAGGCATTTTAAAACCTTGTAGTGCTGTTGTGTGTGTCCTATATGAAGTACAAAGTGATGGAGATCATTCTTAAAACTTGTAACTTTACTGCCAATCACAGAAAAGAATGTTAGCTTTTGTCATATGTTTTTCTTCAGGTCACTGATTTTTTTAGTAACAGTCTTACCTTAAAGGAGTTTCACCCTTAAAACTCAACATCCTTCATGATTCTCTTATTTGCTATAATTACTTTTTAAACTAAAGTAAAATCTTTCTTTTATTTTGCAAGTCAGCCGTTTTATTAATACTTGGGCTGACTCTCTATTGGACAAGTAAAGATATCTTACCTCAAGCAATCCCTGCTGTGCATCTGTAAGAAAACATTATTGCTTTGAAGTCCTGAAAACTGTGTATCCAGCTTTTTTCTTGTTATCCCTCTTTTAAAGCATGTTGTGTAGTTCTTTCTCATAGTTGAAGCTGATTAATTCTGCAAGTTAAACACTATAAAGTGAGAAGGTGAACATGCTTGAAATGAGGAAGAGCTGACGTTTGTATTCTGCAAATAAAATAAAAATTAATCAGTATAACGGATTGTTTCAATTTTTAGTCCTATGTCTGTCCATGTGCCCTGCCTGCCCTCCCCAAACAGTCAAATTAAAGGTGCTTTCGGGGATAATGGGCTGGTGGAGTCCCTGGTGATGTTCTTTGGATAGATTTCACCTGTCCTAAGAGCTCAGTGGAATAATGTGTTCTCGGCAGTACTTTCAGACCAGTGATCAATGATGAACATCTTCCATCTCAGGAAGAGAACCTTGTTTTTTCAGAAAAGGCTGATAATGAATAGTAACTTTAGAGAGTTCGTGGCGTGGAGAGGAAACACGCTCAGTTCAGGAAGGTTCTTCATATCAGTAAAATTGTTATTCCAAGTCATTATTATTTCATTGTGTTAAGTCTCCTAACAGTAAAAGAATCTGAAGTAGAACTTGGCACATGGAGCCTTAAAAGCTAAAAAGGAAGGAGGAATATGGTGTTTGTCTTTTTCAGAAGTTATGGGCTTTACGTTTACTGCTTGCTTTTCCTTTTCTAGGACACAGACCCTCACTCAGTGGTTGCTTGTGGTCTTATTTGCTCAAATGCTTTTTCTTTTTATTTGTTGCTCAGCTGAATTTGGCATGCACATAGAAGCTGATCTCTGGAAGGCTAGAATGTGTTTAAAAGTTTTGCAAAGTCAGGGGCTGGGGGGGTTTGCAACTTTTCTGACTACCTTTATAGGTGTCTGGCATAAGCTTTATATTTCTGTTTTTGTTTATAGTCCTGCTTTTTTCTTATTTAGAAATGATGATTAACCTCATTAAAAATGAAAACTATCTTATCTAAGATACCTTAATTTCAAAAGGAAAGCTGAATGCTTATTTGTACAAGTTTTAATCAAAATCTGAGTTCATGTCATAAGTACAACTACAGTGGGGGAAGATAAAGGAAAAGAACTTAAGACAGCTTCATTTCAAGGAGGGAATCAGACTGCTAGAAAATCTGGAAAAGAAAATATTAACTTATATGAAATTATTATTATTGTTTTAAATGACAAAGAAGTTTGGAAGCACCAAAACATGAATTACAGCATTGCTTTTGATGATATCATATCAGCCTGTCCCTTAAAGAAAATTAACAAGTCATTTTGGTCCATCATGCAAAGTATGTGGTGCAGCAGGCGAGAATCGGGAAAGAAACAAGGAGCTCAAATTTACCTGTGAACTTTACAGCCTTGGTTTTCTTCTCTACAGGGAATGTAGAATTACATTGACACATCTTTTGCCACAATAATTAATTTTCTAATTAAGAAAACTGAAGAACTTAATTTCTAACCCATTGTATGTTTTTCTTGCGCTTCTGTGAGTTAGTTCTTGTATTGGGGGAATGCACTGAGGTTCCCATTAAGATGTATATGAGTGCTGGCGTTCACAAAGCTATGTAATCTTTTCTGGAGTAGGGAATAATTTTCAACCAAAACCTTTCTGGCAGAAAATGTAGTTGATGATGCTTGATGTTTCATAATTCATTTAGGTTTTGCTGAAATTTCCTTTAAAGAAAACAAAACAAAAAGGGATCTGTAAAGTTCAGATATTTCTCTAAAAATGTAATTCAAATGTGATAGTTCAGAATTATTTTATTTCAGAGATCTCAGTTTCATTTGGGGGAAGGGGTGTGAACCACAAAAAACCAAACAACTTAGAATCATGTTTGAAATGGAGAAAGAGTACCTTTATGTTAGTTTTCCCATATTCACTGGACTAGTTACTCAGAGTGCCAGCACAGTTCAAATAACCCACTCAAAGAACAAAATCATTCTCCCACGGATATTTCCTAGATACCTTTGAATCAAAAAATCACTTGGAAAAAAACCCAAGCCAACCTACTTGTTTGTCCAGCTTATAATCAGGTAATATGAAAAAAGTCATCCAGCTTCCATTGCAAAGAAAATACCTGAATTAGTATCTGCAAATATAATATGAAATGTAATGCTTCACTTTTAATATTGCAGGCATTATTTGACCTGATCCTTCTCTTTCTGTCCTCTTCTCTACTCTTCCTGTTTTGTCTTGTTTTCTACTCTTTTACCAGATGCCTAATAAAAACTTACTGCTACTGTTGTGAAACTAACACAAAGACCCATCTCCCTTTGAACACCTGCCCTGACAATGTTTTTCTAAGCCTCGATAGTCACTTTTTAAAACTCTGAATTCCTCCAATTTCTTTAACTTGTCACTGCTGTCTCCACTTTAAGGTAAATGCTGAAGTCTTTTTGGTGTTCCCCTGGGTTCATGCCATCTTTGTGTCCTTTTGGTTGGGCCAAACGTAGAGAATGGTAAATATGACATGAGATAATAAATGTGGGTACCTTTGAGGTAAGAAGTTAGTAATAAAAAGGGGTGCCTTTGAAATAAGAAGTTGCAGGGTGGGAAGGATCTTTGTTAGTGCACTTGGAGCACTGAACTCACTGCTTTGTTTTTTAGCTGTTTGACTCTTTTTCTGGCACTGCCCTTGGAATGGTCTCTAGCTACTGCTCAGGTGTCCAGTTCTTTTCCTGATGCATCCCTTAGCAGCTGTACCTGTTCTTACTCCAGGTCTTCTCTGTGATACAAATACAAACCATGTGTCTTATAATGCATGGTTTTTATGTGCGGTGATTGGAGCTTTTGGAAAGACAACAGAAGGGTTTTTTTTCTTCTCACACAGAATTTTGGATTGGTGAGATCAGAGAGCATGCTAGCACTGATATGAATAATGATATGAATATCACTGTATATATATCACTTATATGAATAAGATAGGATGTTTCTTGAATTTTAGTTTCTATTTTGCAGCAATACGTAAATGTTTCTTTACAAGAACCTAAGCCAGGGGAATTCTGGGGTTTTGGTTAGAAACAGAAAACCTGTGTTAGACTTTTTCAAAGGTTTAAAACCTGAGTGAGCTTGGAACTGATTTGCAGTACAGCCTAATCCACTACTGCTTGTTGAGTGAAAGTATTCAGAGAGAAATAGCATAATTTTACAATTATTTTTGTTTCGATATATCTAAAAGGAACTCTTTCCTATCAAGAAGGAAAAAAAAAAAGCAAGAGAAACTTTTACTTTTAACTGCCTCACCATATAAAAAGCTTCATGTAAATTATCCTGAGAGAAGACAATGTTTGTCATAAAACATCTAAGCTGATTTTGAACTTTGACTAAAATTTTGAGCAGCTGGTTGCTATGTACAATGAATTTTTTTTGAGAATTTTCTGCCATGTTCTGTTAGTAGACACACAAACATTTAGCATATTTGGACATCCAAGGTCACATTGTTTTCTTTAAAAGTCATCTTATGTTCAACTTTGTTTCGCTATTGGCGCCTGCTCTTCAGGCTGGTTTTTGAAGTGGCAAGTGTTGTGACCTGAGACTAATTGAACCAAGATTGTCTGCAGTAAAATAAACACTTGAGACAGGAGAGTTCAGCTTGAACTAACCATACAAAGGGTAAGAATCAAATACTAAAGCCTGTTTCTTCATTCAGTACATCAAAAAAGGTACATATGTGTGGTGATGACTTTGTCTCTTTGAGCCTTTTCTCCTAGGTAGAGAGTCTGTTGTGAAATATGGTTTCAGGGACATCACTGTCAGGTTCTTTGGAGTGTGCTCTTCTGTGTCTTTGGGAAACTACTGGAAATCTTTCCAGTAACTTCAGTTATGTTTTATTTTATTAAATTTTTAATTTTAATTTAACATGAGTGAAAGTTCCAACTGTGTTAATTCACTAATTTCAGTACATAAAAGATTGTCTTGTACATATGATCATCCTTAGTATCTGTATGAAAATTGTACCAGAAAGGAAGGTTCTCATCTTTGATAAGTTTATGTCCTTCTCTTAATTTTTTTCATTCAGACTTGCTATTCAATTTGTGAAACCTCTCCTGGTGAGAGCTTTTGTTAATCTGTAAAATATTTTTACTGAAGGCAGAAGAGGAGAGACTGGGAGTAAAGGATTAGCCTCCATTAAAAAACTGAAATTAAAAAAGGAAGCTTTTACAATTCACTCTGAGATGACTGTGCTTCAATCATTTCAGATTTGTATTTTTTCACGTGTTTTAGCAGGAGGGTGGAACTGAGTGAGTCTGCTAAGTTTCTTAGGCAGATATGCAGCCTCCTCTGATCTCTTGGTAGGATTTAGAAGAGATGATTCGGTGTAGCGTTTTTATTTTTAACTTCCTTTCATATATAAAAATGAAGAATAGCATAGCTTTGAAGTATTTTCTTGAATTTATTTGTAAGAGTGACTGTAAAATTTAAAANAGTGTAGCATTTTTATTTTTAACTTCCTTTCATATATAAAAATGAATAATAGCATAGCTTTGAAGTATTTTCTTGAATTTATTTGTAAGAATGACTGTAAAATTTAAAACCTCATTAAGAACCCTTGCTCAATTGAAACTTCCTAATAAAAATAATTTTTCTCTGCAGTTTCGTTAAAGGAAAAAAATTACTTATAAATGTCAAGCTATTTCCAAATAACATCATTTTTACTTTTTAGAATGGATCGTATAAGGGTTTATGGGAGGGGGAGGAGATTTTGTTTTATCTTATCACCCTCCTGACCGTTGTAGCTCAAAGATGAGAAGTTTTGATGAGTATTGGTCCTGGTAAAAAAGACTGAGATTTAGATTAGTTTTCTCTGCTTTCTGTGGGAGTTTGAATAAAGATTTCCTGCATCTTACCAGAATGCCTTTAAGGGTGCTCTTAAATGGTGCCTTCCCTCTGTCCAGCTGAAGATTTTTCAATGTCAAAATTAAACGTTTATTAAGTTATAGAGAAAACAGAAAAACAACTTTAATCTGGGTTTCAGGGAAATCCACTTACCAATCTTGCTGAAAAAAAAAAAAAGCATTTAGATACAGCTATATCTACACCTACAACGTATCTGAATTCCATTTTGAGGTGTGTGCCCAAGTGACACTAATTGCAATTACATTCTCAGTTTGAAGGCATGGTTGTAGACCATTAGCAAGGGAAGAGTAAGCAGGAGAAATGTCCATATGCAACAAGTTCTCTCTGGAGAGATTATAGAACCAAGGAGATTCATTGCAGAATGTCCTTAAGAATTCCACCACGTTTAACTTAAAGGGCGGGGGGGGGGGG
>RSEF01000013.1:6179559-6196013 GCA_003993805.1 Himantopus leucocephalus | reverse complement strand
GGGGGGGGGGGGGGGGAATATTAGCTGACTAAATCTTTCCCTCAAGAAGGAAGGTCAGAAAAATTTGCAGTTACAGTCTGACCAACATTTTTCTCTTCTTCAAAATATTTCCTGTTTTCTTTTAGTGAGTTTGGGATTTGTAGGGACATAGGAGGGAAAGAAGCTGCCAGGAAAGGCAAACTAGCCCAGTAATGTAGCCTTCTTGATTTGATGGGGATCTTTTAGACTGTCATAGATTATGAATTTTCTGTGGACACTAATGTGCAGTAAATGAACTCATTTGTACACTGCCAAAAGCTTGTAAGGGGGAAAAAAAAAAAGGATTTGTGGGTCACTTAGATCAGGTTTTACTCACTGTCTGGGTTTATGAGGGAACTGAAGTAGGCAGATGAACGCATTTATTCTCGTTGTCCGAAAGTGGGGTCATTTACCCGGTGTGCAAGACGCCAATGTACACACAGAGCAGAGGTATTTATTTTAATAATTACTGTGCAGAGATGGGTGCTAGATGGTAATTCACAAAGCTAGCACACCAGTCTACAAACTCTTTGGAATGTTTGTATGGTTCAAAACACAGAAATACACACTCTTAATTACAATTAGTGGTTAGTACCTTACCTTAACAATTTCTATTGGTTAGTTCAGTCTCTCACTTTCATTTAAAGCTGCAATGCCCTTTAATTGATGCACGCATGCTGCAGTACAGCGGTGAGGGGGAGGTTTTTTTCAGTCTCTAATTGAGTCAGTAGTCCCCATTTCCCACTGCTGCCGTTACCTTTCCCCCAGTTACTGCAAATCTTTGTTGACTTTGGGCCTCTTCCAGCAGCTGTCTGGTTTTCAGCCGGTTTCAGTGCTTTCTGTGTAGGGATGTTCCCTTGTTATCAGCCTTCTGTTCTTCAACATTTTTTTCATTAGCAAGGTATGAATTGTTTATATAAAGTTTCACAAAGCCTTCTAACCTTTTTACAGCTTTTTGCTCTTACTTAGTGAGAAATTTTACCTTCTAAAATACATTCTACCTTTTAAAAGTAAATTTTACCTTTTTAAAGCACATCATTCTGAATAAAAGAAAATATCCGTCAGTGCTACAGTGTCCCTACAAATTAATCTATTATGGTGCCTACAGGAGATGTTTTCTTGTATTAAGAAGTGTGTACTTCTGCTTTGCAGCACTCATTCAAGACAACATGATGACAATTACTGTACAGCTCTGCTTTTGTATATGTGTGATGCCTCTGTGTTCTCATGAAACCATTAAGGGTTTTACTATCATCATTATTTAACAAAATATTTTTGTCTTTGACACAGCTGGCCAGATCTAAACCTTTAAAGCGTATGTCTTCCCACGAGTGTAATTTTCTGTGATTTTGCTGACAAAATGCTATTGCTGAAAAGAGCTGGGATCATTTATTTTTTTTTCTGAGGAAGAGACATGTGAGACTTCCTGAAAAGAGGTGCTCTGTCATTTGCTTCTCTGAATGGTAGTTAAGGCAACAAAAATGTGGTTAAAATTTAGAAAGAAAGAAAATCTTCTGACTGAAAAGGGAGTGCCCCTAGAGCATATTGACCCTCCCAGTGCAATGAAAAAGCAATAAAATCAGAATTTTTTGTTTGGTTGGTTTGTTTGTTTGTGTATCCAAACAGAAGACTTGTATCCAAATCAATGGTATCTATAATGTCTGTTAAGAATATCTGTTGAACAGAGACTTCTGTTGTATTCCTCAAGGACTTAATATTTCTTTTCAAGGGAAAAATATTTTAACCTGAAAGAGTAATCAAAATTTTATACAGAATTTTCAATATACCAACTCTTAATGACTAACATGGAGAATTCAATGAGAAAAGTAAAAGTAAATCCACTTTATGAAAGTGAAACTTTCCTTGTTCCTAAGACAGATGCTATTACTTTTAACATCTTTGCCTGTGTAGCATAACAGGCGAACAAGTCAAAGCAATACCACGATGAAAGATGGTTACCCTTTCTGCTATCTAGTGTACCTAGCACCTTCAGGAATCTACCCGAATGTAGACATTCAGTGGGAACGTGAAGATGCTGCTGCTGAGCCACCTAAGGCAGATTAGCTCTTTGTGGTAGGAAGATGATGACAGACTAACGAATTTGGTGAATGTTTCGAGTGCATTTCCAGTGTGTCAGCTCAGTTTATACAGGAACTTTAAATGTCAAAATCGTGTACTAATGCAGCTGATGCATTAGCTTAGATATGGAGGCAGACAAAAAAAAACCCTCATCTCATCTTTCTAGACTTCATTTATGCTATAGCAGAGCTGACAAGAGGAATACTCTGTCTTTTAACCAATTCAAAAGCAAGGCATCAGAAGCGTCAATGGAATGGTCCCAGAGATCTGTTAGTACGCGCTTTCATGGCTACATCGCTGGCTAGGGTTCAGGAGACTGGGAAGAATATTTCTGCCACAGATACGCTGTGTGTCCTTGGGCAAACTGCCGTGTCTTTCTGGTCTCATGGTCTTTTTTTCACCTAAACTGAATTCTGGGGACAGAGGCAGATGATTGCTTTATCTGTAAAATATGTGGCACACTGAACCACTAATTTTGATTGAGCCCTACGATGCTCTGAATATTGGATATACTGTACTAGAAAATGAGCTGTCTCATGGCAAGATTTACAGTTAGGAAGACAATGATTTACAGTGGTAGGCATGAAAGGTACAGTTGGGTCCAGGAACTAGTATAATTCATCAAATCAAGCTATATGCAACTTTGTATTTGAAGTGTATATGAACCATATTTGGCTACAACTTAGTCTGCCTGTCTAGAAGTAGCGCACGCATTTTGGGAAAATAAACTGCAAACAAACATCTGAAAACTGTTGACACAATATGTCTGAGTATTTACACAGGAAAAGGAATTTAATACCATGCAACTGGAGAGGAGAATGTGTAGTAATTGATTTAATACAGTTGGGTATAAGGAAAACTTGTGTAGCTAATGCAGGTCAGGGCTGTCTAAAATCAATGTCAGCCTTCAATATTATGACTTTACCAACCATATTGCAGTCTTAAATATTTATGAATTTTGAGCCTGAAAATTATGAATTCTCACTCAAATTTAGTGCATTTTAGGTTGATCAGTGTATACCCTGGATAACCTTGTACAGTCCTCATTTCTGTGTCTGGTAAAAACTTGTTTACACTGTGAGCCTATAATTTTAGACAAGGTATTGTGCCTGTGGCATAGCTGGGCACTGAACCAAAAATGTCGTTCTCTTTACCCACAGAGCGGCTGTTCTCCTAGCTCATTATGTTTACCTGGGGGGAAAAAATCCCGTATCCTCTATTCTATGGGTTGTTTTCAGGAGAAGCTATTTTTCTAGTTTTAAATACATTGTTACTCCCAGTAGGATTTTTTTAATATTCTTTTTGAAGCTTGAATATATTTTCTTCTCTTCTAATTTTTCCCTTATCCATCTGACAGCTCTGGCTTTTTGTGCATCTCTTTTCTGCAGCTGAAATAATTGTGAAGCACTTTCTTAACAATTTTTTTGGTAATATTTTATTGGTTTGGTTTTGTATGCCAAATCAATGCTGTTAGATGAGCTTATGAATACAGGGCTTGTTACTTAACTGCTTCAGAAATAGCAGTGTCCATTGGGCCCTAGATTACGAAAATAAGAGTTCTTAAATTTAATGGCTAGAGGCTTTCCTGTTACTTTCAGACAAAACTTTTGCTGATTTCTGAGAGTGTGAAGATGCTTGTTTGTTTGTTTTGTTTTCCCTCAAAATCTTTCCCAGTATCTTTCACACTCCCCATGTGAGCCATATATGCTTTTAAATTATGAGGTCCTGAATTAGACTTGGGTTAGATAAAGCTCTCGGAGAATTTGAGCACAAGGAACTAGAGGTGAGTGAGGAACCGCTACTGTCTGGGAACAGCCGAAAACTTTATTCGTGTATCTGGTCTCTGAGCTGATAAGAACCCGATCCTGCAGTGACACAGAGGCAGTAGTCTGTAGAGCTTTCTTGGTTTCACCATCAATGGGACTGTAAGACTGGGGCCTGGCGGTTTGCTTTTACTTTTGCACATGGCTGCTTAGCTGAAGTAAGCACAAGCTATTACTGCTTTTATACACATGTGTGTGCACATACACATACAAGTATAATGTATATTTAGCATGCTTTAATAAAACATTGAATACAACAAACAGTGGCAATGAAAATTACATGCTCTTTTAAACATTTTTATTTTAAACTAGGTTTTGTGCTGTGATGCTGCAGAAGCATGTACAATATAATCAGCTTGGTAATAGAAAGTCATTTCTTACAATGATCCTAGAGCCCTTTGTTAATGTCAGGGATAATTTGGGCTGACTGATTTGATTGCTGCTCTTTTCCGGCAAGAGGTCTCAATAAATGAAACTGCTTGCCTGGATAATTTAGGCTTTTTTGATTGCCAGAAAGCTAATGATGCAAACACAGCTGAAATAAAATTTCTGCTTTATATTGGAGGTTAAAAAAAAAAAAAGAAAAAATCCACTTAAACACCTGCAGTATGGTCTCTGTCAAAACAGGGAAGAGCTGTTTGTTAGTCTCAGGATGGAAAGTGGCTCGTCTGTATTATGAGACATGTTTCAGACAATTGGCCTTTATAGATCTCTAGGACACTATTTTATGTTGTTGCAGACAAGTTATCTATTCCCTCTTACTTCCTGCCCTGGTCAAAATGGACTGTTAACATTTAAAGGCTTTAAGGTAGGGATTTTTCTTTAAAAAAGAAACAAAGAAACAAAAAACAACAACAAAAGAAAAGAGAAGAAAGGTGAAGCTCCACAGATATTTACAATAAACCTAATATTCTGCAGCGACTTACTAGGGTTTGAAGCTACAGCTTCTTCACTTAGAAGGTTTAGGTATGAATTGCAGTACACTTTCTCAAACCATTTTTTTTCTGGCATGACTAGTTTGGAGAAAGAGCAGTTCTGGTGCATATATTGATTTTAAATGTTACATGCAGTTCTGCTGGGGAGTAGCCAGAAAAAGTATGTCAAGAAACAGAGACCTGAGTCTGTTCCTCAGCTGTCCTACTTAATCAAGAAGTATTAGAGGCCTTGAGGGGTGAGGGGAAAGAAACCCAAACCTTGTTATTATATTTGGCTCTTAAAATGCTTTAGAGGACAATTAATCATTTAATTCTAGGTCAGCCTGTTCCCTGTGACTTGGCAGTTTTTTGATTTCCTGTTGTTGTTTTTAAGCTTTTCATGAGCCCATCCGTAAGCAAGTTTTCAAATTACCTAGGTTCAAAGCAAATCACTTATAGCAAATTGTCCTTGCACAGATTATTTCAAAGCTGTCTGTGATGAGCTTTCTTCATGTCTTCAGGTGCTTTGATTGAAGACTTGCAATTTTGGGGAAAAAAATGCACCTCATTATGAACAGAAATCTTGCATCATTAGGAGTTAGACAAGTCAGAGGTATATCAGCTAGTGGCTACGTTAATCAATGAATAATGTAATTCTATTTCTACCTAATTAAGTGGATACACAATGATAACCTTTGGAGCTGATCAAACCATGTTATTTATACTCTTCACCAGTTTATTTTAATCTTCTTATAATGCTTCCAATTATCATCAAATCCTACTGTCTTGCATACTGTAAAAGAGTAGATTCTTTTTTGCTGTAGCATCACTAAAGTAAGTTGGGTTTTATCAAGGTTCAACTCAGTTCATGGAATTGAAGGGGATGTCTTTAAAGGAAACAATGTGTATGTGTGATATATGCACACTCATAGACTAGACACTGTATAGGTTAAAACAAGGTGTCTCTGTGTGTGTACATAATGAATATCAGATCGTTTATGAGTAACTTTCCAAAAGGTAGAACACATCTGTTTTGTAGCTTATTTATTGTCATGGTATATGAGGGATGGAGGAGTCATGATTTTCTCGCAGAAAAGGAAAATTATAACTTCTCTCATGTTCTTAGGAATTCTTAAGTGTTCTTAGTTGCATTTATCTTTGACTTTTAAATTAGAAAGTTTGAAATAAAAGCATACACATGTAACTGAAAGCCCAGTATCACAGATAACAGAATCGTAATGAGAACTACTATAGTAAATAATAGATTTAGTAGATACGTGGGTAAAATGATGTGGTGAGTAAGTCAATGTTAATCATTTGAAGCTCATAAGCAAGTGGATGAAGGTGATCTGGTCGATGTGGATAGCAGTTGTGTTACTAAATAAAATGGCCAGGATTAATTGCCAGTTCAAGGGACTCAGTTGGCCGTTCAGTTTGTTTCTTTGCAGCTAAAGCATTTTAGCTTGTAGAGAAGACTATCTGCCCACAAATGTGTCACAAAACCATCTTTCTGTTGTGTGTGGGCATTGTCTGTGAAACTGCTAGCTGTGCTGGGGCAAACCTGTGTCTGTCACAGGCTGCACTGATGATTGATCAGTGTGGGCAGTGCTTAGGTGTGTTCTGTGTCCCTGGCTGGTTTACTGGCTTACCATAAAGAGACACAGCAACAGTTAATGAAGATTTTCAAAATGCTTTTGAAAGGGTCCTTCGCAGAAGGCTGATAAAGAACTAAGCTGTCAAGTAAGAGTGGAAACTGTTCTGCATTGTTAACTGACTAAATATTGGGGAGAATTTACCAGACAAGGCAAATGTGGTTTGCACTGACAGAAAAAATGGGCAGGGAATATTGATTTTGTTTTTTCCTGAAATGTTTTAGACACGGATTTTGTCGTTGTGATAGGCAGGGAGTTGTAAACACTCTGATGAAATAATACAAAGATGACGAATGTCAGATGGGGGGCCAGTATCTTTTATTACTGATATGAGCTATAGATAGGTTTTCAGCCAAAAGCACATCTTCAGGCATTAACCTAAAATATGTTGATCAGCTCTCCACTCTCAGATTGGAAATCTGAACTCTAGTCTGGATTTTCTCTACAAATTTAGTAGCTGTCTCTCCAGCTGTGTACGGCTGGAGCAATCCTACACAGATTTTATTTCCAAGATGCAGGCTGTAATATACAGCTGGGCTCTTAGGTGCCGCTACCTTTTGTTCAGGAGAGGTAATACTATCTCAAAAACCTGGAATACCTGTAGGCAATAAGGATACCCTCTAGGGATATAACAATATTTTTGAATTAACAATTTGGATGAGAGCCTCAAAGTGATAATAAAACCCAGCTCCTATACCACTTGCCTTTCCTTAGAGATTCCAGGTTAAGATAGGATGTGAAAACATTACAATCTGTACTTAAGAATGAATGAACTTGATGGGTTTGTATTCTCCGAAGCATGAATATTTTTTAATCGCATCAACTGATTTAATAGAAATTACAATGTTTCCTTAGAAACCTCACCTTGTTTGACATAAACAATTAATCAGCAGACAGCTCTGGGATGGAATGCAGCAGCTTAATGAGGCCAAATCCTAATTGTGCTGATTAGTAACTAGAATTGGTCAAAAACTAGCATATCTGATCAGCGGGGTGGAATCAGTGTCTGTCTGTATGCACAAGTGCATGTGTACGCATGTAGAGAGAGGAGGGGAAAAGAAAACCCACTTTTTCCGGATGCCTTGTTTGACTAGGAAGTGTAGAAGATTACTCCCCTGCAAGCCCCAAGCATGCTTTGTAAACACTCAGTCTTAATAGAGAATGGTTCCTAAACTTTCAAGTTGGTTAGTGAAGGAGACGATCTTGTGTGTACAATGACTTTTCAGCTTTACTGAAGGTGTTTCTTAGATATCGAGTCCTCCAATTGCTGCAAAAACTGAAGATGTCCTGGCTTCAGACTCCTTTTCCTAAGCAGAATGCTGGATGCTGTACCACATCTGATGGCCTTGGAGGCCTGAGAGATTTCCTAGCTGTAAGGCAATCTGGCTGAGGGATCTGACGTGAAGTCCTTCTCCTTTGGCTTGGCTGGCAAGGTAACAGGCAGAGATTTTAAGGAAGCCCGTGGAATTTGAGAAAAAATGTAGACGACTGCTTTGAGACCAGCAAAAGATCTATTTTTTTTTTTTATTTCTTTATTTCTTGCCATGAAACTTGACCAAAGCAGAAAACCTTGCATCAGCTGTCTAGGATCAGGATCAGAACTTATTTAACTGTTCACACAGTGTTTTAAGACAGGCGATGAAAATGAATAACTGTAAGGGAAATTCAGGTAAGAGAACATAATTACCCAAACTGGATTTGGGCCAGGACGTTAGAGCTAACAGTTCAATTTCTGTGGAAAATGCTGTAGGATTTTTAAAGGCAATTTGGTTTTATCTCGTATTACAAATATTGCCTGTTTTTATGGCTGTATGATTTGAAGTTTGTGTTTGAGCCTAAGGAATGTTTTTCAGCGGATTCAAGATTGGGGAATAGCATATAAAACCCACGGTACCTGTGTAATCAAATTTTATAAATAAAACAGTTAAATTTTGTTTGAGCCTCAACTGTTATGCAGTAATATAAAATTCTTAGGACGTGGGCTTTGTGGCTTGTTTACTGTAGATCTAACACTTTTGTGCTGACAATTATCTCTTTGTTGTTGTAGCAAGGTGTGTGAGCAGTGACTAATACACAGGCATATTAAAGAATCTTGACATGGGTGTGGCTGTCAAGTAACTGTGTGTGTTTAAGAACATCAACCATCTGCTTAGAATAAAGGGAAGCAGGCTATCTAAATACCAGTCTATACTACGCAATGAATTGTGGTGGGTCCTTCTGCTGGGGACTCATTACCAGCCGGAGGAAATGAAAGACAAAAGAATAAGGAGGATAGCTAGGCGGTGGGCAAGAGCTGTATTATAATCAACGTTGTCCTCCCCTGTAGTCTGATTCTGGTCTGTGTTCTGTTTGTCTTAGTTTAAATCAGTAGCGATGTTGTAGTCAGTAAGTTTTCTTTTTTTAAGAGGTGAATCCAGCCCTTTGATTTCAGGATATGATTAAACTAAACAGAGGCACTAAGGTTTCAGTTGAGAACCTACATAAGGAAGGCTGCAATAAGTGATGCTGTATGCAGGGAGTTCCTAAAGTTCTTTCTTTGTTTCTGGCAACTTTCTCAGGGATCTAAACTGTCACGTCAAATACAGTGCTAGCCTGAAAAAGCGTGAGAAGACACAAAAGCATCAGAACTGTCGGAAACATAAAGGCAAATACTGTGGCATAAAGGCCCAATATAGAGCACAGATTTTTTTGAGAATGTGAATATATAGTAATTTCTTTAAAGGAGCTTACTAAACTACTCGTGCATCCAACAACTTTCCCCAAAACCTGATTTTTATAGCACTTTTTATTGCTGTAAACCACTTTTGAAATAAAGCTATTTGCTTTAGTCAATTCCCTAACGCTGGAATGTTTAATAATACATTTAATGTTTTAAAGTATTTTGGAGCAGTTGGTATTTGTTTAGTCTCAGTTTGGAGCATAGCATGTTAATGAACAAGTGATGCTTGAAAGGTCACAAACAAAACAAACAATTCAAGCTTTTGTGATTTATTCTCCTTATTAAATATTTTGTTAAACGTCTTTTCTGAATGCAATGTTTGCTGTGTGGTGTGATGGATTATTTGTGTTCTTCCACTTAATGATATGAAAATACTCTATTCATTTCTGATTGCCGACGGTATTTAAACTCTTATAATAATCCTATCAACAAACATACCAGTGAGCATTTTGTAATTGTTAGTTAACGAAGCTTCTGAGTTCTTCTGTTTTGTGAAAGTATTATTTAAACTTGCTCTTACAGCTAAGTGCAATGTCATACAGATGAGTCTGTTTCATCTCTTAAAACAAAGCCCTGAAGCTTTTATGCACAGTCATGCCATGCATATTCTGGGCCTATAAGGCAGCAGAACATCCAATTACATTTATTCTCCGAAGACTATTGTGGCAGATCTAAGGTCAAGGGGAGTCCATAGGGAAGAGTGTTAGTCTGCATGGAAAATTTTTGTTCAAATCAGGATGATTTTTTTTTCTATTAAATATTACAAGCTTTATATTTTGGGGAGGAAGGAAGATTTCATGGTCTTTCCCTTCTAAAAGTTCTGAATTTATTCGTGGCTAAAATATAGTCCCGATATCAACTGAAATGCTAACTGAAAATCAAATTTGGCAACTTTGAAATACTAATTTTTGACATTTTGGGAGAGAAACATTGATTTCTTTTGAAAACAAGTTTTTGTTTACCGTGATTAAAGACTGTAAGGTTACATATTTGTAACCTACATAAATACTAAAACTGAATGGAAATATTTGTCTTTCTTTAAAGACCACCTAACTGAAATGTAACTCTTGCTCTGGAAATTTTTTAATTTCCCAGGCCACCAGGGTAGAGAGATTCTTCAGAGACAGACCGAGGTAAAAGAACTTAGATGATTTTTATTCAATGACTAAGCAACTCTTGTCCACTTACTGATCAATTGCAATAAGATGCCAGACTTCATTATGATTTTTTAAGGAAGTTTTTTGCAGTTTTTAATAGCACAGCAATGTACCTCCCTCTAGTTGCCATGAGACAAAGTCTAATGCTGAACAGGTGGTACAGAGGCAAGTCTGATTCATTCTGCAAGTACCCAACCAAGAGTCAAATCCTCTAGCAATGATATGTCCATTTGGGCACCCCTCAGAAATGTGTTTGAATTTGACTGAAGGGGAGAAAAATCTAGGTCTGGATCAGCTTGTTTCCTCTTTTTTTTCCAGATTTGATGTGGTTCAGATTATATGGCACATCAGCAAAACTTCAGTAATACATACCCTCAGTCTTTCCATATCTCTGTACAACCCATTTTTCATTAGTTTGGTTATTTATTTTTTAGACTTGTCAGATGTTACAGCTGGTTTCTTTTTCAAGAATGTGATATAAAATCATGTGGTATAATTATTGTTCACATTGTACTGAAAATTACTTTTCTTCTTGCTTTTGGCTTAGCTTCTATCAAATCTTTTGGAGACCCATTGTTGAATTTTGGAGGAGCTGAGTTAGCATGGAATACCCTTCAAAACTAGATATTTTTTTTTCTGTATAAGCAAGACTTAATTTTATACTAAATTTTAGGTATTCATAGCATATAATGTCAGTGAAATAGTGCCCTCATATATAAGATGAAAAAAAAAATTCATTCCTAATTCATTTTGTTTGACCTCACAGAACTTGGAGTTTAAAAAAAGACATAGTTGAAGCTCCAACTAAGTTAGTTTGCAAATTTAGTACTTAATACAGTAAATGTAACAGGGAATTAGATTAGTCCCATGTGTTTCTACTACTATGCCATAAAAATTGTACATTTATTTAAAAGTTTTGTGATCTTTTACCTTAAAGCAGATCTTTTCACTGAGTGAGTGGGGTACTTCACAGATGGATGTTTTTCTTACACCTGGGAAGGATGTTATTTTCCTATTTGGGGAATATAATTAATATTTTAAGGAGTAAATAATTTCCATCCCAAATTGGCAAGAGAAGTTGAAGCCACCTGGGGGGGTGGGGGTGGGAAATGTTTGAGCTGGGCAGTGTTTCACTTACAAATCTTTCAAAATATTTTCTACCCGTGGGGGGTGGTTTTGCTTTTGGTTTTGCTTTTTTTTTTTTTTTNTTTTAATGATAAATATCTGAACTATCCAGGCAAAACCCACTCATTTTCCTAACAATTTTTGTTTTAAATAAATCAGCTGTGTTGCTTTGACGGACAGTATAAATTGAAAATCCTGGAGTGTTTCAGGCAGAGCAAACTGGTGAAAACCAGTCTGTTACCTATGTTGGTAGTTGGTTTTGATGATACAATTTTGAACAAAAACTTGTATTTTTTTTTTATGGCTGATTAACTTTTTTCTATGTATTGATGTATATACTCAACCGTTTCTGACATGACAGTGGAGTGTTGCAGAAATATTTTAATATTTAAATGTATTTTCAATATTCACTGTAACTGAATTCAAAGTAGTTCTAAATGTACATATCAGCTTTCAGTCTGGGTTTGACCATTGGCTCTGAGCTGCGTTGCCAGAGAAAAGGTGCACACGTCGCTTTTGGTGTCAAAGTGAAAGTAGCAGTGGTAGCAGCATGGAAATTTTAATTGAAGATATCTCACAAAGGGGAAGCATACAGGAAGGAGAAAGGAATGTGAAGTGTTAAGTTTCTCTAAGGCTCTGTTTCTGCTTTGGAAAGAGGCTGATTAAAAGGAGGAGCCTAAAAGAGCTTTGGCATTAGGGAGTTTAACATTGAGTTTTTAATTCTAAATAGAAGTCACTGAGGAGCACACCACTCTGGTTCAGTTCTCTGACTGTATTTATTCCAGGAAGGCTTTGTGGCCACATGCCTACATAGATTATTGACATCTTTCACCTCTGAGGCATCCTTTTCTAATTTAAATTCAAATAGGTCAGTTAAGCTGAGGTTTGACAAGTGTCAACAGCCTTGATATTTTTTTATTTTTTGCAAGGACACAAGTGCTGACAACGCACAAAAGCGAGTTGGAATCAGGAGCGTCCAGGGGTTTAGGGAGTAATATCCTTGTGGGATATCAGACTGTGTAGTATTGTGTCCCAGATCTGGCTTTTATTTCTCTGTAAGGTAAGTTATAAATGCAAAATATAATAACATAATGAAGTGTTACAAGTGAAGGACAGTCATTTTGTCCTGTAACACTTCCTACAAAGCACTGCTGACTATCATGCAGTACAGGAAAATTTACCATAAAACAGGGGAAATGAAGTTGTGAAGATAACTTTCCATCATGCTTGAAAGCACTGTGATACAGTAAGCGGTTCTGATAGGGATGAGTCCCTGTAGTCGCCTTCCTCTATCATCCCCTAGTACGTTTAAAGGGAAAGTTGGAAATGATAGAATTCCTTTCCTGGGAAAGGTAACGGTAACATAAGGGAAAAGTTAAAAAGAAAAAAAGCTAAAGACAAACCCCCTCAGATTTCATTATTTCAACATCATGGGGAGTCTTAAAATTTTAGAGTTCAGAAATGAACCAATGATACGAAGCAAAATGCGGAGGAACCACATCAGCAAGTTTCTTCAGATAAAATGTGGTGTAGAGAGAGATCAATTCCTGTCTTTTAATTATCGAGCGATAACTGCCAGACAGTGAAAAAGCCTCAGTACACCATCCAAATCCAGAAGCTTCTCATTAAGCTGTCTGCTTCAGCATTGTGAGCAGCATATACCTTGGAGGTGGAACGCATAAAAGCATTCTGCTGATCACTGAATTTTATGGCAGAGTTGCTGAAAACTGTATTAATTAAAAATTGCAGCACTGAGTGCTGAACCTCTCCACACTTTATTTATAAACATTTTTTTCTGCTGTTGATTTTGCCTGACATTGAAAGCGCTACCATCAGATTGTATAATAGTCTTTGAAGGAATTTTTTGGATGTAAAACAAGCTTAAAAATACCCTGTGTTTGACCTAACTCTACAAAGGTAAATGAAAAATTTCTGCTGCTTATAAAAATGTAGTAGGGGGTTTTGGAAAAGCCAGCCTTGATATAGTTCAGTCCTTGAGCCTTTAGGATCTTCATGAATTCCACATACTATGAGAAGAGTTAAGAATGGCCTGAGGGGATAGAAAGAAAAGGGAGCTTTTAGTTTCACTTCATGATTTGTGTTACAACTTGTCTGGTGGTGAGACTGCGCTGCGAGGTTCCTGTCATTGCTCAAGTGCTGACCCCATCTCTGCTGCACTTTACAGCCTCTCAGTAGTAACGAGCTGTATGTTTATTTGACTCTGCTCTGAGTTAAATCCATGTAATGGTCTCTTTTTATTTTTTCTCCCAGCATTCGAACCTGCCATAAAACTATAGCTATATTCATATCATCATTCATTAAGCAGTAATTTATAATTAGATATACAAACTGCAGATGCTTCTGTAGGTGTGCAATAGATATTTATGGACAGTGGCAGTTTTAAAAACTTGTTGGTTTTTTGAGAATGGGTATGCATGGAACCACACTTGATTTTAATTCAACAGCTGCATTATCAGACTGCAAAGTATTGTGACTACTTAAACCTGGACATCCATAAAAATAAAAAAACCTGGTTTCTCAGTTCATACTTTATTTTTAAGGCTATGCTCAAATTAGAAAGAGTAAACTAGACATATAATGTACGTCTAATTGCAAACACTATGGCAAAGTACCCAAATGGGCACAAAAATGGCAAAACAGATTGGTAAGCATCTAAGCGTGAACTTGGCTGAAGGGAAGAGGGACAGAGAACTTCCGTTGTGCTCAAGCTCATGCTTGAAAGAAGAGAACTGCAGCTAATGCTTTAAATAGTTCTTAACGGAAAGAATGACAAAATCTATACTAAGGTTATGGGCTACAGTTTACTAAAAATACATTAGATTCCAGCATTCACTTTCATCTTGCAATTCTTCGCCCTTAATTCTAATGGTACTGCATCCTTAAATTCAGTATAGTTGTTAAAAATGTGTTGGTTGATTTCTCTTATAATAATTATCAGTAAGTACTAGTTACTATAATTTTGTGTTACAGACAGTCTCTTGAAACTTCCGTTCTGCAATTAAAATTACTTTTCTTTCTATTAAATGCCTATTGAAAGTTTTAATTGAAAAAGCACAGTTTCATTATACAGAATTACCACTTGTGAAAAGATGGAATGTCAAAGATGAAAGCTTGTATGGAAAACTACAAAGCACTCTAAAGATTCCGTGAGTATAGGTACTAATCAAGTTCAAACAAACCCCAACCAAGCAAGCAACTCTCCCCTCTCTCCCCATCATTGAGTATCCGTCAATAATTGAAAAGGAATGGAGAAACATGCCTAATCAACTTACCCCATTAAACCTTGAGAATAATTATTAACAAAGGTCTTAACATCTGAAATTTTAATATGAACAATGGATCTTTAACCACTTCAGGAAAAAATATTTAATTTCCTTTCTATGGACCAAATAACAGCTGGTAAACTAGCAGTATTCTGGATTGCTTTCTGTTCTGCCTTGAGACCCGGCTAAGCGGGTCCTAGTAATTTCCTGCAATTTCAAAGTGATAAAAGACGACTGTGATTAAGCTTTAGTTGTTTGTTCTGTCCCTTAAGCTCTGCTATGGTACAATGTGGCTTGTAATTAACCTTGAACCACTTTAAACAAAACCAAAATATTGTACTTGAGTCACTTAATACCAAGAAAGATATAATATGCTGTAACATAGAGGAATCTGGTCATTTCATTTTTCAGGTTTTTCATTTTCTCAAATCTAATACACTATGTACAATGCTTTGACTGTAGTGCTTCACTGGGGCTGTGTAGCAAGGCCTGGTAACTGGTCCTTCAAGATTAGTCAAGCTTTGTGCAAGATGAATGAAGATGCTGTAAATTCATTTTCATTACCATCAAATGCTTCTTTCTACTCCATTTCTGTAGTTGGGAAGCCTCAGTATTTTCCTGTTTTTAAGATGGTTTCTTTTCAATGAAGATATTTTAATCAGTGGCTTGTTTTCTTCTAGTTTTACAAATATTTTTCTTTCTCGTGCTTATTTTCAAAAATTATAGATGAAATTAAATAACTTCATTATTATTTCTGACTTTTCTTTGCCATTTCTTATTGCAGTTCTTGCATGGAAACACAACTGTTTTGATACTAAGCAATGAGTGAAAGGAAAATAGGCGTTGTTTACCCTAGTTTCATAGCTTCAACTGGCTGATTCTTTTTTTTATGCCTTTTTCCCTCCTGCTGTTTTGGTAAAGCGAAGCTAATTTGTGAAAATATTACTTAAAAACTTTTCCCCTAAGGTATCTCCAGTCCAGGGTGACTTAATTTTTTTTCAAAATGAAGAGAATATGAAGGAACATTCTCATAGTGAATGTATTTGGGTTGTGTAAAAGTGTTTCACCTGGGATTAGGAGAGATTTAAACACTCTTCAGGATTGGCAATTGCCAATCTATGCTTGGGGGTGGGGCTTTCAGTCCCATAGTTTTCCTTCCAAAAATGTTGAAAGACCTCGTTTCCATCCAGATGTGAAGCAAGGCCATTGCTGAACTCCTTGTTCTCATGGAAAGATACTTGTGACTTGTCAGTGTTTTACAGCTAAGCGTAATCATCCTTCAGACAGTTGCTCTGACTGCAAGTGGTTTGTTTCTGGATTTGGTTTTTTTTTGGTAGGTTTTTTTTCTTTTTTCTTTTTCTGTTGTATAGCTTCTACAGTAGCATCTTACATTGTAGTTATTTAGGAAGTATATATGTATAGGGTACTTGAGGTGGGCACAGGTCTTTGATCCAGCCTACTGATAGCGTCTGCACACAGGCCAGTGATATGTTCAGATGGTTACTGTAGTTCAATTATGTTAGGGTCCTAGATTTAAATTATTCACATCGTGTACATTTCTCTGTGATACCAATATAAATTCTTATTATGAATTTCTTATTTAGAGTGTGAGTTGGTATTTTCAGTCTGAACTACAGAAAATAAACAAAACTAAGATTTTTTTTTTTTTTTTTTTTTTTTTTT
>RSEF01000013.1:6143244-6171246 GCA_003993805.1 Himantopus leucocephalus | reverse complement strand
TTACCTTTAAAGGGGATGAACTGGTTTTGTCCTTCCAGGAGAGCGTTCTTGAAAAACTCTCAGCACTCACCCGGCACACAACCAGGGCAGTATGCTATACAGAAGAGGCAGTGCTCCCTATGAAGTTTCCTAGTCAGTATTTAATGGTGAAATGGAAAAGCACATTACTGCTGCCGCCCCTGCTTGAGAGGAGGAAAGTGGGACTGTCATACGCCAGGCTCAGTAGAGTAGGTTTGGATCTGGTTCTCCTAACAAAGTAGCCTGTTTTCCGAAGTCTGCTGGGGATTGAGGTTATCCTTCAAAGGATGTTTTTCATCAGTTCTACTGCTCTGGTAGCATGTTGAACTCATGTCGCCTAGTAGAAAGGAGGCTTTGCAAAAGAGAATAGGCCAGGCTGACCAAAGAGTGTTATGGAATGGCATGGGAAACAAACTGGTGCTGGGGCCTTTGCTAGGAAGGCCACCTGTCCTTGAGCTGGGACTTTCTGGTACCTGGCAGAAGTACAAACAATCAAAATGCTGACGAGTTTTGAGCAAGCAAGTTCACTGCAGGAATACCTGGAATCCCAATTTGCTGTCATGGTGTCCCTGAGGAGTCTGTATGTGTTTGAGAAGAGGAGGAACTGGTATAATCTACGTGTACTTGTGGTGGCCTTCAGGGCACAAACTAAAGGAGGGGAGTGAATTTGGGATTTCAGAGATCGAGGTGCTAACTTCATAAAAATTTATTTGAGTGTTGATGCTAATGGGGACAAATGTCCTCTTACACATCTTGGGATCATTAACTCCTTAGACATCACTAGTCTAAAAATAATGCATATTGGAGCAGTGTGATGCCAAAATAATTAGCACAAGGGAAGGGGGGGCTTCCATTCTGAAAATATGCTTAAAGGTTATAGATCCTTAAGATACCATAAAGAACTGTGTATGTTAATGTGTTAGGTTGATTTCATCAGCAAACTAGTGATCGTATTGCAAAGGAACCAAGCCATAACCTCACCAGCTGTTTTAGTGTGACCTCCTGGAACCTGGCACATTGTTTTAATTTAATGCCATACTTGCATTATGTTAATCAGTATCCATTGAGTGCTAGTGATAATATCTGTCCTGATGGAGCTGCAAGACATCAGGCTATTTGGCCAAACATGGTTTTTTATTTAACTGAATCATTACACAGAATGATGTAATTCATATTGATACGTTGTAGACAATTGGCATCTAGAGAAACAAAAGATGTTGGTAATCTGTATAAATCGAGATTTATCACCTGGAAAAAGAAAAAAAAATCTTTAAATACACATGAAATGCAATTTACTAATAGAAAATATGTAGTATGTTAAATTAAGTTACAGTGATTTTTCTTAGCAAGTCAATAAACTAAGTGTTCCTCATTGCACCAGCATAACTAAATTGCTTCCTTGTGATTCGCTACGCTGAATGTCAGGTATATGATTAACTCCATCTTGTTTCCTACCTGCCTGCAAATGTGTGCATAATTCTGAAAATATCACCCATTCCAGTGTTTTTGTCCTATTATGCTACAAATTTCTGTATTTTCATCTCATTTGAAAATTAAGTTTGTGTTCTGCAACTTAGAATAGGATTTGTTTTGCTTTTTTCATCTCAGAAGTCTTGAATTCTGGCAACAAAGGCTGTCTTCTACTGAAATTGCTAAAAAGTAGTATATGTCAAGTTCTTAAAATGCACTGTTACAGCTTGAAACGAGAACTTCTATCAATCAATGTCCTTAAGTACTATTTGCCTTGTTTATGTCTGTTAAAAAGGAACAGTATTTCCAAGCATCATTTCAAGACTCTGTAGCTACAGATTTTCTGCTATGAATGGCAAAGGTGAGGCCTATGGAAGTGTCCTCCAGAGTAAATGATAGTCAGTGACACAAGCAAATGAACCCAGAGATCGTGTTTGTTTGTCTTTTCATAAATTAAAACTGACAGTAGCTCAAAAACCTGCAGCCAACACATAAAAGCAATAAATCTGTATTTACACAGAGTGAAAGGAGATAGTGTTTGTTCTGTAAATTCATAATCTGTGTCGGCTGTGTGCCTGATAGCCTAGAACTGGCTGAGCGCCTAAATAAATGAGTGAGAAGGACAATTTACCTTCCTGTGGAATATTCCACAGAGGCGAAAACCTGTGTTTTTTCCAATGTAAGACCAAAGGCACCAGCTGGTTTTGATTCATTTGGTTTCTTTTGTTGAAGAAAAGAAAAGATAGATCACTGTGATGTTAATCCTTTTTAAATGGCAATATTTTTCAGGGACCTTGTTTATTTACTAGCTTTTTCTTTATTGAGATAGTCTGCAAGGTGAAGGGTAAAATATAGTAGCATAATCTGTATACTTTTGCTTTAGCTAGAATGAATTGGTTTTCCATTAAAGCCATTCTCACTGCTTTCAGCTGGAAGACATGGTGACTTTTATTGTACCTCCTTTGTCTAGTCAGTGGTATGTCCCTGACAGTGCTGTGAAAAAAACAGGGAGGAAAAGGGAAGTTCCTCAAAAACGGCTACTGCACATTTTGCCTTGCAAAATGTCTGTGTGGCCTGCTGGCAAGAAGTCATTATGACATTTCTTCAGTTATCCTTGGACAATATCACTGTATGTCAGTAAACAAGATAAACTTCAGATGAAGCATTAAATGAATGGAAAAAAAAAAAATCACAGCCACATCAAAAGCTGGATAGGGACAAGTAATTTAAAGGAGATGTGTTGCAGTGGTAGAACTTGGATGATGCACGTGTGCCTTATGCTACTAAGCCTGTTCCCTGGCTGCAGCAAGGAACTAGTGTCGGAAGCATAAAGACAGCCCTGAGAGTCTTGAAGATCCCCTATTATAAGGAAAGCCACCTTTGGAATGGCCGATCATACATTTGTGCCAGCAGGAACAAAACAGGCCTGACCTTTTTTTGGCTGTGTATGAACTAAGACATTTTGATTTGGCCAGAACCAGAAGATTTCTTGGAGTGTCTGCTCATCCAAAATTGGTTATAATCCCAGCAAACTAGCATTGAGGTCAATAAGGTTATGTCACCTTACTGAGAATTGATTTTTTGGGGCATAAGATTGTATTCTGTGTTAATTAATACACTCAGATCATCTCCACTGGCACAAAGGTGTGCCTATATGTGCCAATTGTAATACCCTGAGTAAGTGTAAGCTGTTCAAAGCAGAATGATTCATCCTAAATTAGATAAAAATTGGCATAGATCAGTAGTACATTTAGTCTGCTGGATCAATGCAAAAATGCTTGGGTCATTGAATCTGATCTGGCCTCCAGGCTCAGTCACATTACTCTGCTCATTGCTTGGTTGACTGTGTGGGAAAACGCATTGAGCATCTGGCTCACAAAATGCTGTATACGAGGTAATGTTGACATTTACATACTCTTTATTAGTTGCTGTTATCTTTGGGACCTTTTTCAGTGGACATACTGAAGTCAGTGACTGATTATTTGGTAGGTCATCTCTGAAAATTGAAGTTGTTATACCAATGCTTCTCTCCTTGAACTAACTCTTAAGTGATGGGCGAGCGAGGAAAGGGGAATTATTTAAGTTACAAGAGCAATCTTCTAGAAGGCAATAGGGTAATTTCTGCTACTTGCAATTTCTCAGTTTGTGACATTTGAGAAAGATATTGTACCTGTTGATGAACCGGTGATTTTAGTCATTGTACAATTTTGAGGTGGTATTTATAGAAGGTATATGTATGAACTCACAATATAAGAAACAAAATATTTCTAAGAGAAACGACTCTTGGGACTTATTATTTTAAGAAAAACAAGTACTTAATTTCTGGCAAGCTAGAGAAGCAAATGGTGTTGTCAAGATAAGAGAGAGATTCAGAAACTGAGAATGTACCTACATATGTAAAAGGAATGTGCCCACAAACTGTTGAGAAAAATACTTTCAGATTGGAGGATACATCCCAGTTTTGCATCATTTCAGGGACAGATAAAAGAATGTTTTAATTTGCATTTGAAACTATTAATTCTTTGCAATGCCATAAATTCCCACATGCCCCATGACATTATGTACCCCTCACACCATCTGTACCCATGACGTGTCTGTACGTCAATGTAGATATGCGCATGAACAGTGCTCACATTGCAACTTGCTCAAGAATTTAACCCTCGCTTTCAGGACTGAGAATGAACACACTACTCTCTGGCAGGAGAAACACGCTGTGCAGAGTTACCATTCTGTGGTTTCTTGGTCTTTCTAACCGATACTCTTTGCTCTATGTGAAACTGATAGAGAAGAAAGTTTTGCCAACTTTTTGTAAATGATTGGCCGTGATATCACCTTATTGCACTATTCTGTACTCATCTGCTGGCCACTAGAAAACATCGTTCTTCAACAGCTTCTGATAATGGCGATCAACAAAATAATTTATTTTCTGTCATCACAGCTGAAGTGGTGCTTTTCACTTCATAGGGAAGGAAAAAGAAACCAAGCAAGGTACTACCAAGGGTTTTTTATATTCCTAAAAAGCTTTTTGCCTGTATTATTTATGTTGTTACATTATTATTTGCTGTTCAGTCCTGTATCTCATACAAGTCTAAAACATTTAAAAAAAAAAAAAGCCAATTTCACTTTCAGATGCTGTGAGATACTTCAGACTTGCCTGGACAGTCAGATCTCATTGGACATGCTGTAAGCAGGGAGTTGGACTAGACGGCTCCCAGAGGTCCCTTCCAGCCTGGGCTTTCCTATGATGCTGTGTTGCTCAACATGAAAGAGTAAAGCTGCAAGCAGGCAGAATATGAGGTGCTTTAAGAAGAGGGGGTGATCAGGGCACATGTTTTGGGGTATAAGCTGTCATTTGAAGGATCTTAGGAAGGGGCTAGTTGAGGAAAATTTAAACATATGTTAGTCTTTTAAGGAAACTTATAAGCAGAAGATGATGCTGAAGGAAACTTAAAAGCAGAAGATGCTGCTGGAAGAAACTAATAGCAGATACTAATTGCTTACAAGGTATAAGGATTTCTTCAGCTTACTCAAACACTTGTATTTGCTAACCAGGAATTTTTTTTTTGAAGTGTTGACTATAGCTCAATTTCTGAGAGAAAGGGGTGACTTTACATTTTTCAATGAAGTTTAATTGGTATTTGACAAAAGCCTTGCTAGAACTTGTGAAATGCAAAGACCCTTTTCCACTGACCCCAAGGCCTCTTGCTTGGATCGGGGTCTGTGAGTGTGTGTCTGCCTCTCCTTTCTCAGCAGCTCAGAAGCAAACAGAAGTGCTGTAATGCGGGTGGCTGCTGCTGAGGGGTCCGCAGTTCCCACAGCTGAACCGGGCTGCGGTGAGGTGGCACATTGCCTCAGCAGTGCCAGGAACTTCATGGGAAGAGTTGGTTGTCGTCATTGTTCAGTTTGCAGTCACACTCTTACGAATGATCTAGTACAAGAGGCTGTTTAATATCAAAATGCGTATTTCTTGTTTTTTCTTGGTAAAGAAGTGTACAATCATTTTCCTTTAGAGAGATGTCTTTTTCCTTATGTGGTGAGCATAAACTTCATGACAGCTTTAGCTGGCATTTCTTTTCAGGGACTTTTAAGTCCTTTGAGTTTGAAAATAACAGAGCAGCGCAAGTGTATTACTATCACTCAGTAATTTGACTTTTGAAATAAGTTTTTGCTTTTGAATATAGACACATATGTGTATTAGTATGGCAGTGTATGCATAAACTGTATGTATATTATGTGCATATATTTACATTTCTGGCATAATATGGTGTAATTGAAAAGACCTGTGCCACAGCAGTCAATGGACTATTCTGTGGAATTTACTTACCAGGATTTACTTACCAAAAATCTAATCAGTTTTTACGCGACTTCAGCGTTTTGAAAATGCAATACATGTAATAATCACTTCAGATGCTATGCATAGTTAAATTATTTAAATGTATTCCACTTTCCAGGTTTCAAGGTCACAGTGAGATATTAGCTATTCCTTTTCTTTTGTTATCATGCAAGTAGTACGGACCACTTATAGAAGAAAACTTCTATTAGAACAACTGAATACATAACCAGGCCAGCTTAAGAAATAGTCATCTAAAATAATTACAAAGTAAGCAGAGCCTGAAGTGAACAAGTCAGTATTCTTTGTTTCAGGATGCTTAAAAGTGTTTTAAATGCATTATTAGTGCCATATCCCTATGATACAGTAATTGTGAAATTATTTTTGTAAATCTCATTTGAAAAAGTGATGCATTTTAAAAAAAAAAATATTCAAGTGAAACCAAATGTCACCTTGACTAAGCCTGCTCAATGCAGCATATAAATGAAATGCTCATCTTATTCTCATTCTGACTACCAACCTCTTTTTTTTTTTTCTTTTTTTCTCCTCTGGAAAGCGGGTGAAACTCGTACTGTCTCATGACTGTAATGCTGAAAAGAGCAAAGTCACAAAACTCTGCAGGATCTTTCATTTCCTTAGCTGTAGGTATGTTTATTGAGGTCATTTATTTCAGGATAGGCCTGTATTATACTTCGACAATCAAGTTCAATGTAATCTTTTCTAAAAATCCCATCACCCTTGTAAATGATGAAGTCTCTGCCTTCTGTTGTGTTAATATGCCTCCAAAATTGGTAACTTTGAAGATTAGTAAAATGTCTTACAGTGTGTGGTATATTGAGGCAGATATATTGATAGACATTAGAAATTAATAATAATTATAGTGGCTAGAGATGTACAGTTATAGATTAATCAGAAACTGAAAGTGGTAGGATTGCGTATGTACTAGCAAGAGAGAACTGATACACTCTGGTGTTTTCCAGAAGATAGGGAAAGGTGTGTGCTTTGATTATTAATAATCAAAGATGTATGTTTCTATATTGGTTCCTGAGACAGTCTGGGTGCTAATCACAGACCCTATGATAAGATGCCTTACAGGAGGCAATTGGAAGTGTGGTGAGTAGAAAGAAAATAGATGAAGATCAACTACTCTGGGCAGTTCTGGTTACAGACAATGCAAAGGAAGGCTGGATAATTTCAGCTCCTTGTGATTTTTAATGGCTCTATTAAGTAATATGCTGCAACCTCCCCAGCAAAGAACCATGAAGGTGCATGTTCTCCACCAGAAATACATGTTTATATTCCGAACTGTAGAGAAGAAGTGCTTACTATAAACCCACTGTCTCTGCTTTAATTTTTGAGCAGCTAGATGGTGCTGCTTGAATATTTAGTGTATAATTGCTGTTTATTTTTATTATCATAATGTTAAGTCAAAGATCAAGATTCAAATGTATGAGAGAATACAAATTTGTTGCATGTCCCAAAAGGCTTATAATCCAAGTCAAAGGGTACATCTTCCCTGCACTTAACCTCTTTCTTTCTTCTGTTGAGGTTGATAAAAGCCACAGCTGTACTATTTCCAATATTAAAATAAAATAATTGAAAACTAGTAAGGGTTTTTCTGGAGTACTCTGTGGTGTACTCACTTGTATGAAAGTGATGATGACAGAGAGAGGCTGAGAGAAGTGTCAGTAGACTGAACCAGAATGGGAGGCAATGAGCAGACAAAGCTGCTGAACTATTTTTATAAGAATGGCAGCAAAAGGGGGATTATAAGTGGGACATAACAGAAGACAATGAAATAGCTTTTGGAGGGATTCCAAAAGGAGTGAGAGCAAGGTTTGGAGAAAGTACAGAGGTACTTGTTGAATAACGTAACAAGTTGGTTAAAGTGCTGATATTAGGGCAGATAGGTTTTATTTTTGAGCAATAACTGAAAAATCATAAATGGAGCAAATGTGAATCATGCAGTGCTGTGCAACTGAAGTCAGGTAGCTTGTGTGTTAGAGGACAGCTATGAATGGCTGCCACGTAGTCAGAGTTGTGGACTAGGAAAGTAATTAGTGAGAACATACATAAGCAACTGAGACACAACAAAGCCCGGATTATGTCAGAAAGTTTAGCGTAAGACTGAGGGAGTTTCACTTTTTGTTTTCAGAATCATGAAGTTAAATAAATGTTTCTATTGAGGGAACAGCAAATGCTTATATCTGTGCACATAAATAAAAAGGGCTCTACAACTTATTGAAATTCATTAATTATTTCTTAATTATTAATAAGTAATTAATTACTTAATTATTAATAAATAATTAACAACTTCATTTTGTACAGAAGATCTCAAAGCATAAATATAAGAGGTAGTGGAACTGAAGTGAAGATGGTGTCCTGGGCTTTGGGGTTATATCAATAGCAGGTACAGAAGGTAGGGGACTGCCTTGGGAAACAGGAAAAATGATCTTTCATGCTGCATTGTCAGGACTGGAATGTTTTCAAGGAACTTATTTCTGTTTATGTGTAAGAGTTTGCTTTCACATACACTTCTCTTATACCTTCTCATGTAAAGCCATGCTTCAGCCTTCTTAGTGTTTAGTATTTTTCCTCCAATGGCAGATGGATGATAGATTAAAAAAAAAAAAATACTGTTATTACCGTTGGCATCCTATGGAGAATATCAGATAATGAATTCTTTCTCTTTTTGAGAAGCAGAGAATATTTGAAAATGGCAGCATTTTAGTACTTTACTTTCATTATAGCATTTCTATCTACAGGGCATGCTATTTATGTCTTTAACGTTTCTTCTTACTGCTTAGCTGTAAAAATGCTAGATAAGACTAATACAATTATATGCCATAGCTTTATTTAAACTGCTGTGATTTATGGATGTTATTACTGAGTTATCACACAAATGTGTTGTTGAAGCAATATTCAAGCAGGTATGGGGTTTTTCTGATATTTATAGCATTAGAATACTGATATTTTACAAATTCACAGTTATAAATAAATTTAAGACTTCATTTTTTGTGTATGTTCAGGCATGTATGAACATATATGTAAAGTGTTCACTAATGTATTTGCAAAATAATAGCTCAGGACTAATACATTTAAAGCAGAGCAACAGCCTAGGGCAGATTCTTTGGTGTTGTAAACTGCCACAACTTCAATGGGTTTGACTAAATTTACACTATCCGCATCATATAGAGCTGATTTTGTCTCCCTCCAGCATAGGCAAGTATTGACATGTAAGTACCTCAGATGGTAATTTAAGGCTTGCTAAGGCATTGCTGAGAGCTCCCTTGACCTTCAAAGTTGCTTATATAGATATGAGAAAAAAGAGAATGTTTTTCACATTCATTTTTACCACATTTCTGCAGAAATGGAAAATATCAAGAAAATTTGGGTTTTCATTAAACATTGTCCTGTTTATTAGAGGGTATATTCTGACTTTCTTGACTTTAAAAAACAAAGAAACAAACAAAACAAAACCCGATATTCTGAAAGGTGTTATTAATTTATAGCTTTTGCATTAGTCATGGCATTGTTTCATTGAATTCAGCTTGTTCAGAGTTAATTCTACAGTATGTATGTTTCCACCATACATTTTGATAATTAGGAGTTTATTGGTATTATTTCACATATTAGAATTACAAAGAGAGCAATTAAGATGCAAAATAAGTCAAAATGTTGACTGTATTAATATTAAATATGAAAAATGTGACATTTACTGGGTTCTAATTTAAATGTCAAAACAAGGGCGTACAAAAAAGGGCAAAAACTGGTGGTATTCTTGAAATGATCGTCTTAAGATGCATGGCTGGAGATCTAGTATTGTCTCATGAGTTTCACTTTCTGTAGGAATAGAAATCTCAAAGTACTATGCTCCTTATTAATTTTATTTTAAAAGATGATTTTTTTTAAATTGGTAACATTTCTAAAAATAAAACATAAATCAAACTTTCCCTTTAAAAAATAGTAATCACTTGGTGAATTTGATCACAACTCAATGTTTGGGTAGTAAATCAGTTGTGATGATTGCTTGCTTCTATAATATTTCTTTCTACTTGAAATCTTCTTTTTATCAGTTTCAGTGCACTTGGAATACACCATGTTTCTGAGGGCCTCTCAGAGGTCACTCTCCTTGAAATCCAAGACTTGTCCATATGACTGTGTTAGGAACCACCCAGACAGCTTGTGAAGACAGACCCAGCTATTTCCAACATTTTCTTCCATGAGAAACACAAATGTTTGACTATCCATGCACTTCAACTCACTCCAATGTGCTTTATCCACAACTAAGAGCTTTGTTTAAAACTTGCTCACCAAACTCTCAGATTTGACCCTTTGACAAAATGTGTCAGTGTGGAAGACTTTTCACCTGTTACAGGGCAGGCTGATTCCACCTTGCGTTGTGTGGCCCAAAGAAGTCTGTAGAGCAGACTCAGGTATGGAACAGGTGTGGCTCTTTTAACTGTATGGTATTGAAAGTTAATTCTGGGAGTCAAAGGTGATGAAATATTCTCTTTTTTCCTGCACCCGACAACCCTCCACACACAATCTGTGCAGCGTTAGGGAGTTTTTAAGACATTACTCTTTTTAAGATACCCAACTCTGCCTGTAGATCTTGTAACAATTTTTTCTTCACCTCTGTTCAGTGACGAACCTGAATATGTTATTGTAATCCGTGTCCAAACCCTCCCCCAAGCTTTCAGACATATAAGGGGTCTGGTGGTAAGAGCTTGTTATTAATTTTTGTTCTACAGTTCTGTAAGTCTGGATTTGCAGCCCCCCAGCGGTCTCCCAGAGCTCCTGCCAAATGCAGAGATAGGAAACTCCAAGAATGCAGCACAGAAATAACAAAGACCTCTAACAAATAAGAGGAGGGAAAAGGAATTTTCATGCAAATATAGTCAGTCATCAGAACTAATACTCTAAAGGCATTATAAAAGCTGATTTGTTAGGAACATGGTTTTTTCTCTTGCTGATGGGAGGCAATGCAGTTTAGGCATACTATAGCACCACATCACAAAACTGTTACAGTAGAAAACTTCCAGCTCTGTGGATGGGCTTATGGTGGGACAGGCCAGGTGGTTTGGGTACTTTAAAACTTAGAGTGCTGAGGAACTTTGTGACATGTATGTTTAGACTTGTTTTCTTTTTGAATAGTTTGCTTTTATGATTTTCCTGTTGGCTTAAGCCAAAGTACATGGACGTTGGACTGAACTTCGAAATGCCTAAGGAGTTAATAAGAATTCTGCTTGAATCACTTAGAGAAATTCCTTTTTTTTTTTTTTTTCCCCTGCATAGCTTTAGAAGTTCTTTCTTGAGGGTCTCTTCTTTCATTATGCATCTGCAAGCAAGATGATTATGATCTTATTCAAAACACTCAGCTACTTGTTTGTGATATGTATATTGGTGTGCACACTTGACATGAGGCCGTGTAACCATGTAACTGTTGCCACAAGGAGAATGCTTCAAAATATTCATCACAGGTTAATTGATTGCCACAATGCTGAGCATCTAGGGAGCAGTCCTCAGCCAAACTTCCTTCTTGATGTCCAGGCAGGTTTTGCTTTTGGTTTTCATGTTTCTTTCCCTGGCAAAGCCTCCAGAGGAGCAGTGCAGCGAGTTTCATCTTCCTCTCACTTAATGTAACTTTTCTCTTGGGAGATCATAACTAAAATTTTACCTGTGCTGGATTCAAAGGAAATTTACTTGAATGTCATGAACACTGTTTAACACTTCTGAACTGAAGGAAAAATTGGTGTGAAAAGTAATAGTTTCCAAGTGCTAGAAAGGTGAAAGTGGCTATTTTGATAGGTGTTCATGCTTGCCAACAGAAAAGACGTTCAACCTGAGAATTTTGTAGTACTTCAAACTACAGGATATGAAATAGTATGTTTGCATGAAGCTATTTCTTTTATCTTTAAGCTTACCTTGTGTTTGGCATCTTTTCAAATGTGTTAATGAAAATACATCTTATTGGAGAAAAAGGGCACATAGCCTAATAAAATTACTGTTCATCATTAATTTTGTGATAAATTATTCCAGTACAGACTGCTTCTAAATGTAATTTTTAGTATTTTGTTGTTAAGGTGGGGTAGAATGTTTCTGACCAGAGGAAAATCTTATGACCTGATCTCTATAGATGTATGAAGGGAATGATCGCTGAACACAGAGAGAGCAGTTTAAGGTAAAATGACAATATCACAAATGACTATAAATTGTCTGCGAACACACCTAAGTTGGAGGTTAAAGATTAATGAGAGGAGAAAAGTTCTTCAGTATCCCTGAGCAATTTGTCCAGTAGGCCACAGATTATCGCGGATGATACCGAAGGATAATACTAAAACTTCTCAGAAGTTTATAGGCCTTATACTTTTTTTTTTTTAATGGTAAATGGTCTTTTTTCAGTGTCTCATTTGTAAGATGGCACCATTGGGTCCTCTCTAGCACAAAATAAATGAGTTATGTTTTCATTTGCTGCCTAGTGAAAGCTCATCTTGTCATAAACCTCTCAAGCGCTGCATCAGTTCCAGCTCACCAAGATTTGGCTCAGGTTTCTGTCCAGAACTGACACTCATTTTAACCTGTGTTAACTCACCATCGTGTTTGGAAACATGTTTAATGTTGTCTCTTAGGCAGGGCAGAAGAGATCTAGAAAGTCTGTTGGTTTTTACCATATAAAACACGAAATATTTTAAGTCCTTCAGTACCTGCAATGTGAACATACAATGAAGAAATTCGTTTTCTTTCCTAGAATAAATGGGCTACAAATCCTTATAGTGTGTCCTATAGTATTGAATTAACCTTTATCTGACATTTAAGTTTAATAATTTTCAGTCCTTCCCAGTACATGATTTAGTAAAATGGAAATAAAATGCCTTGCTGGAAAAAGATATCACTAAGCTCTGTTAAACCTAACTGTTCAGCTGCTCAGAGATCTCAAACACTACATGAGCAGTTTCTTCAGTGTATCACTGGACAATACAAAAAATCTTTGTCACTTTATAGTAAAGCTATATATTTAGATGAAATGCAAAACATTTGTCACTGAAGTTTCTCTGAAGTAATTGTGCTGTAATGCTAGGATGTTATGTCATGTTGTTTTTCCAAGAGTTTATTTGCTCGGATCATAAAATAATTTCCCTCTTTTTAACGAGCACTAGAGCAGAGAAGTTGAAACTCAGTTTAATATGAAATATTAGTTTACGTTCTGGCAAGAAATGGTGGGTATGTTTTGGAACAGGCCCAGCAGATTTTTTTTTAAAATACAAATAGTCTAGTTCAATAAATATTTATGTATCACTAGAAAAAAGAGAGAGAAATTCAAATATATTTGATAATCATAACAAACTGGGGAAAGAAAACAATAATAATGCAAAGGAAATTCTCATTAAGGAGAGTCACATGGAGAAATTTCCTCTCAAGAGCAAATACAGCAGCAGGCACAGTACTTCTGAACTGCTGTTGGTCTGTAGTATTCCATATGGTAGAAATGAACAGAATCAAGCAAATGAAGCTCTTCTCAGCTGAATAACTACTAGAACGTAAACTTGTGCTGCTCTAAACTGTTACTCTAGCACTTGCTTACTAAAGATTCTGACTTGCTGGTATATGATCAAACATATTCTATATATGACTGACAGGTGGTGTTAACTATACCAAAGGCTACAAAAGGCTTGTGCTATCAAACTCACTGTGCTTGAACATGAATTTCTTTATAATTCCTAATGTCTGTATATCTCAAATGCCTAAAAAATTATTTCAATTAAAATTTATAAAGGCAAAAGTAAAAATACTTTGATACCATAATATAAAACTTTTTGTTCAGAATAGCGAAGTGACAAATTTTATTGTCACAGAATGTAACTTTTTTCCCTCAAATTAAAAAAAAATAAGAAATGTCAACTTATTTGTAAAATGGGCTTTAACATATATGTCTGATTTACATGCTATAGCAGAGCACTCCTCTCTTTGTATATTGAAGTGGTGCTGATCCGTGGTGCTATGGAAGTCCTACGGCACCTGTCCTCAACTTGTTAAAATTGCGTTGTTAATTGGCCAAAGGAAACAGCCTAGAATGTTAGCTGGAAACCTGCTCCTTTGACTTGAGGGAGCTGAGCGTGCCCTGGGAAGATTTGAATGGAAAGAGAATGAGACCTTTTAGTGACAAGTAGGGTCCCAGTCTAACAGCCAATATTTGCAAAATGCTATTTCTTTTCCTCCTAATTAGAAATTGTAGAGTCAGCACTGGAGAAAGCAGCTAGGCAACTTCCAAGTTTTCCTGATGTCTGGGTCACGTACAGTATATGCTTCCTATGATTCTTAGATGGGGCATCCAAATCCACTCTAAGGCTTCTCCATCAGAAGATACTTCATGATTAATGTCAGGAAAATTTTGCATTTTATTACATAGGTTCTCTCATCCTCTCCTTTTGAAAACTGAACACCCTTCTTTGCCAGCCCTCAGCTGCATAAGTAGCTCTCAACAGCACTCAAAATTAATAGCAAATCAGCTGCTATTTTGTGTTTAACAAACCCTGACACTGACCTGCTGTTAAAGTACATTTTAATTAGGTGTGAAAAGATGTGCAGTCTTGTTATTGTCACACTTTTCTCATATCCTCCCCCTCCTACCAAAAGAATCCTCCAACCACACCCTTTCTGTCGCAGGAACAGTATTTTGAGAGAAACTTTCTTGATGTGTCTGTCATAGTGTTATGTCCACATATGCCACGTTAGATTGTCTCTATAGTGATGTAGCCATGCTAAAGAAACAAGACCTTTGATTTTAGCCAACATATTGGATCTTCTCTTTTCGTTTGCTCTTCCTGGTGACTTCCTGCAACCATGTGCTGCTTGCATTCTCTTACTTCTGTTGGGCTTCTTTATATTTGGGACTGGAACTCCTTTTATGTAGGTTTTTAAAACATTTCCAGCCTCAGAAACACGGAAGCGGGGGAAAAAAAAAAAAAGCATTAGCATAAGTGTGGGGTTTTTCCATCAAGGTGTATTATTAAGGTTCCTCCAGCCTCATGTCAGCAGCTGTAATGTGAAGAGGCTGTTTTTCTCTAAAATCCTATTAGAAGCCACTCCGGGGTGGCTGTGCTACCCCTGGATCATTTGAGGGTTTTTCTTCAAGAGATTCAACTGGGAACTGCTGGAAGGCTCTTAGTCAGTCAATAATGGGAACTTTGAGTGTGATGTTCCCTTGTTGCGCGTATGTTCTCCCTGTCACGCTGCCTTGCCTCAAGCAGCGCTTTGTTGTTGGCTCTCCAGTTGTCTCTGGGTTAGATTGTGATACAGGAGGAAGGGAGCAGGGCTGCAGAAATCCTGGAAATCTGGTGGTGCAAAATATTTTACAAAGACAATTTAAAACATGTGTAAGGAACAGTAAAAAGGAATACTTAATCTGCCAAAATAAGCTTAATTATGTCAATGGCAAATCTTGCAGCTTTCTCTTGAACCTTTCACTTAATCTTTCTGTCCTTGTGTTCATCATTCCTCCCTACCTCTTACTCTATGTGCCTTTTGAGGCTGGATCTTATTTATGGGGGCTGATTTTAGTTATGTGAAGAGCGAATACAACAATATGATGTCTTTCTTTCTGAAGAACTCTGAAAGATAGACTTCTGCCCACACAGAAAAGGAATGCTGAATCATTTTCCTATTTAACACATCTTTGTGAGCATTCATCAAACTGTTCATTTAATCGAGAGCCTGAAGCAATGAGAGCTTATGAATGAAACTCCCAGGACCAGGATCTTCCCTACCATATGTCACCGCTTCCCTGAAGAGAGACGGAGATTGATACACGAAAAGCTGTTTATAAAACAAACTAATCCTTGGTAAGTTGTAGTTTTGGCCCAGAAATAGCACAGGCAGGCTAAGTCATCGAATATTTTTCCTGTTTAGGTAGGACCTTTAAAATAAGCATATATAAAAAATGTATACATACAGACACACAAATATATGTGAGTAGATATGTGTGTTAACTATTTTAAAGTAAACAGGAAATTTCCCTAGAAAGTATCTGGTAATTTTCCTGGAAAGTTTGACTGGAATTCCCGAACTAAAGAAAAGTTTTATAAAGCACAAATAGAGACAGGGTTTATCCATAGTTACCTGTCCATATTTTTCTCATCATGATTTAGTAATTTTCTTTTTATATCTCTAAAAAGCCTTTTAGGTTGATAACAAATAGATAGTTGATAGTCATCACAGTTTCTGTCAATGGAAAAGACAAATATTTAAATGACAGAAAATGTGTCTGTGAGAGAGAGATGCAGTCTATAACGCTTTGGCTGAAGACTGTCAACTGTGGCATATTGGGGTCATGCACAATATGTTACTGAACTTGTTAAAAGATATGCATGGATTTATTTTCTGATTTTATGAATGCCAACAATTAAACTATGCTGAATACTCCAGGGAAGAACTGAGATAAAAATTCCTGATCAGCATCTGCAAATGAGATCATCTTGCAGGTATTTTTAAGGAATTTGAGTTTAACATCATTTTTGCATTAGACCACAGAAATTCAATGAGTAAGATTACTTATTTTGGACAAATTTTCGTGAAGAGATTTTGTATGAGAGGGATACATACACACACATACCCTACCCCTCCATATTCTTGGTCATATGAAGGAAGAAATTGGAAAAAAATCAGGATAGATCCAGAAGCAATGGTGTCCTTATCTCCCCTTTCCTGTTCCAGTATGCCTTCTCTTTTGTCCTATGTATTCCCGAATTTCAACTTCATAAGCTGAACAGCCTTCTCCCAGTTTCAATCCAGCTATGAATCTAAATCTGTACATCTGTAAGAAGTTTGTAGCAACAGTGAATTACAACGAATTTTAATAGTATCATGCTGATGAGTTCAGTCCTGGAAACCTGAGGTAAAGCATATTAGACCCATTTAAGTTTTGAATAAAATTGTTTTCAGGTGTTTTTGACTAGCACAGAATCAAATCATGTTTTGACTGTCTAATCTACCACGTAATACTGCAGCATGAAAAGGTTATGTTATATTGCCAATTCATGTGATCTCAGAGGAATTATTTTTTTATTCATTTTTGCTTGGTTTTATCTCATTCCTTAACAGTAGTTTGAGGATAGTTCTTCTCAAACGTTAGCTTTTTTTTTTTCCCCTTGGCAAGCAGTGATTTTTCTGTATTTTTTCAACAGAGCTTTATTTCACTTAGCTTTTTCTAGATCTAAAAGACAGAGAATAACTTGAGAATAAATTGTATTGAGACATTTGTCTTTCATAGTATTGCTATTACAGTAATGGAGAGCACAGCTTCAGTTTATGCATTAACAGCAGCTCTGCTGAGAAGAAATACACATAAGGCTAAACCAGGCATGACAAGAATGGAAATGGCTAAATGGAAAGCATTATCAATGCTGAGTAGCTTGTAGAGATGCATGCTGTCGGTTTGCAAAGGTTTCTCCTCTGCATATTTACTTTGAATGGGGCTGGAAGAGACTATAATTTGGTGTCTTTTACCCTGTAGCCATATGAGTCGATTCCCTTAAGGCTTGCCCGTATAGGTAAAAACATTTTGTGTAGTCAACAGGCTAACATCATTCACAGACTTGACCTCTTCTCAGTAAAGACAAGTTAAGAGTCAACAACTAGCTGCTGTATACTTCTAAAACTGCCGGCATGGTCAATTGTCCATAGCAGGAAGTTAGCAGCAGAGTTTTGGAAAGAAGTGCAGCTCATCTAAAATCCACCGCAAACCCTCAAGAGTTGGTGTCTGTGTACTCGCATGGAGTATAAATCAGGATATGAAATGGTCTACAGTAATGTTTAAAGAACTGCAGATGGTATAAGGCAGGGTGAACGAGCTAGTAATTACATGTTAGCTACATTGAAATTGGCCGTAATGGTATATACTGTATACTTATCAGAGAATTTATAGACATCAAATCACGTGAAAAGCAATGTAGCTGGGAGATATGTCTGGATTCTGAGGCTATTTCAATGACAGCCGTAATACTCAGACCAAATATAGGGATAGGATTTAAGGAATAAATTAAATTTTAAAAGATTTATAAGTTCAGAGTAATTTCAATAAACTTTCAAAGATTCAGCCAAATGTGAAGACTAAGCTAACGTAGCCTGAATTCTGCATATTTGGTTTATTTAAAAACAAGTAAAGGTATGTTTGTTTCTTTCAAAAACTGTCAGCTAAAGGGATTTATCAGAAAACCCACAGAGAAGACTCTCCAAACAGAAAAGTTTTAAATGCGAGCTTGTACTGTGCAAGGTCATTTTTAATTCCTAGTTGACTTGAAAGACTCTGAATGTCAAACTGCGCTAGGAAAAGCTTCATACATAATTAGAGGCTCAGATTGGCTGGAAAGACTCAGTGGTGTCTTTTAATGCCAAAGAGAGTAATTTAATTACTGTCCATATGCCCCGTTGGGCCTGACTGAAGCCCCACGTTGCTTGAGTAGACTTGATTAGTGGAAGTGTTTCTACAAAACAAACATCTTCACCTTGCTCAGCCAGTCTTGGATGGGGCCTTTTTCTGCATCTCCTGCTTTTCACTTTCACAGTGGTATACTACAGAGAGACTTCTGATTCATCTTGCTGAGGCATTAATGACCCAATAACTCAAAAATTATTTTTAATGATTAATTTTGGAGCGCATTGAGCTTTTTCAAAGCTTTATTTTTTTGACCAAGTAAAAATTTCTCATATAACAAAAGTGTCATAAAATATTTCTCTCTGCCTATATTGATTGTTATAGATTTTCAGCCGATGTTTAAATGTTTCCCTTCTCAATATATATTAATGAGTATGTTGTTATTCCTATTATACAGGTAGGGAATTGAGGCTCAGGAAAACTCTGCAATTTGTGCCAGGTCACAGAAAAGACAGGACTGAAGTGAGGGCTCTGACAGATCATCACAAACCTGTCCAACTTGTCTCCAACAATCATTGTACATCATTCATTCCTGCTGTGGAAGCATTAGCACTCTCTAAGTTTGAGGAAGTAGTAGCTTTGTAGCTGATTTTAAAAATAGACTATAATATTTATTTATTTTTCATATGCTAAACTGAGGATTGTTAGGCATACTGGTTCATTAAGTTTCACAGTGCCATCTGTAACAGGTAGATATTTGTATCTTTATAATACAGCTTGTAAGAGCAGAAGAGCATAGTCGTTATTGGTGTCATGACCTCTGAAATGAACTGTAAAAATACTGGCCTAATCCAAATAACTATAAAGAACAGCAGCTTGCACTTGTTGCTGAAAGACATGTCTTTTTTTACTGAATGATTGAAGCTTTCTTTTCTGCCTTTGGGTACAAGTATTGATTATTACTTTTTGTCTGCCTTTAGCCACTACTTTTCCGCACTCATATTTTTGTGCAGTATAGTTTATCACTTACTCATTGCAAAATTCACATGAAAAAAATAAACCCCAAACCTCCCTCTTTGTATTTCTGTGGATAAAGCCATCATACTATTGCCTGAAAAATAATTTGGAGTTTTCTAAAGGAAGAAATTAATGTTTCACATTGTTTTTAATGCGATTAAAACCAAAGAAAAATAACCCCCCACAAAAGGAAAAGAGAGCATTATGGTTTTTAACTTTTAGGGATTAATGTTACAACTGGTTTTTTTTTTTTTTGGGGGGGTGGTGGTGGTGTAAAATTATTTGTTCAATTGCAATACAGTGACTTCTAAATGTACCCTTTCTAACCACCCCTGGGAAATCTTAGACTGCTTATCTTTCAGAAGTGATAAATGGAGCTGAGTATCAGAAGAGAAATGGTAGATAAAGAAATGAATAGCTGCAGTGACTGTACCGGGTCACTGTCTGTGGTGTACTTTAGTCTAAACCAGAATGATCCCAAGGAAAAAGGAGATCAGAAAATCAGCAATTTTTATATCACCGGGACATTGTAATTTTTTTACTTGCGCAAGTTCAAATTTCTCAGCTTGCAATAATGCAGGGTAAAGTGTAAAACAGAGTCTAGAATAAGTCTTATTAGTCACACACAAGGCCACTAGTTAACATTATGTTTGTGAACAGGGACCACTATTCTGATCAGCCGGACGTTTGGCAAATAGGAAACATCCTCTACTTTTAAGTAATGTTTGTTCTGTTGTTTACAGCTTTCCAACTTTTTGTATTAAACAAACTGAAATTAAGAAGTTGCTTAGCCACTAACTTTTTCTCCATGACTGCATAAGACCATAGGTCCACAGGGCTGCTTTTAGCAAAAAAATTTGCAGAAATATATTACTTTCCAAATACTGACTGTGCATTTGGGCAGAAAATGTGTGACACAAGAGAAACAGCTTTGATGGCTGTCAGTGCTTTTTGATTCCATTTGCTGAGCCTTTTTACTTCATGGAATGACACAAATGAGATGTCTGGGTTAAATAAAGTGGTAAGTTTGCAGGGTTTAAAGTTTTAAGAGATTGCATTTAATCTAGAAGTTTCGTATCCACAACCCTCAAGCTGATAGTTAAGGACCCTATCACCTTTAGTCTCTTGCAGAGAGAAGTAGTGTACAGCTGCGAAGTCTGAAATCAAGATTAAAGTTGGGTCTAGAGTGAGGAATCGCGCGAACACAGAATAAGCATCTCTGCCTAACTTTGCTTACAACTAAGGATGTGTTCAGAAGCAACAGAGGCAGGAACAAGTAAGTACAGCACCTCAGGTGATACCCTGGCTTCACGGCAGTGCTACGGAAAGGCAGGGTCTTAAATGCTGGTTTTCTGTTCTTGCCACTAATGAGCAACTTTCGTATTGCAAATGTTCTGATTGACACATTCTAGGTCATGTTAGTCTTCCTTTCTTACAGCATTATATTGGAAGCTCGTAATTGTATTGCAGACATTCGTCCTTGCTATTTGAGGAATCCTCCTTCACTGCTTCCCAGCAATGAGCATCTAATGAATAGCAGAAAATTGTGTTAATAGTCTTTAAATCAGTGCTGTTGTGCTTTGCAGTGTAGAGTTCTTCCCGCCACTATTCTTTGGCTACCAGGGTCATTGGTTCTTCTGGCATGGTGCTTTTATATTTTTCATCTAATACAAGATTTCAAGCTGGATTAATTTTAATTTGAAACTTACTGTTTTACTCTTTCAGTAATGCCAACGACTTCATTCCACATATCTTCTGTTTGTCTTTCACATTGTTTATATTGATCTAAACTCTCCTTTCATGTTCTGTTCTCAAAAATTGTTCAGCAAAGCATAAAAATGACATAATGGACCACCCACACTATCTGTTTCCTGAAATTTAAATAATGAATCTGGCTTTTTATTCCTGACAGAAAAATTAGTAAATGATATTAAGCCGGGCAACCCTTTCGTTTCTTCTCAGAAAATTACACTTAGAAATTGTATGCCTGTGGAGCTGAATTACAGTTCGGATGTACCAGGCTTCTATCTGGATTTGCACTTCTGAGAAACTCGGAGATCTTGTGAGGTCTATTGTGGCATAATTTCCATGAGCAATGATTGAAATGCTTTCCTAAATTTTGTAAGATTTTTATTTTTTTAAAGTTCCTGCTGATCACTCTAACCCTTTGAATGCTTGTATATGTCCTTTTGTTACAGCGATAACAAATTGTCATTCAAACCCCATTTTAAGGTTGCTCTTTGCTTTGTGCATAGTTTATGCTCTAAATGGTAATTCTGAAGGCTTGATCAGCAGTAACTGGCTCTGAGCTTTCGGCTTGACAGGCTCCGAAAATGAGGCAATGCTAGTATAATACATGCATTTAAGATGAGAAGGCAGTGTTGGCATTTTGCGTTTGTTTTGTCACACACAGTTAGACTTCATAGTTTTCTTAGAGATGTGTACTTCACATTATTATTATTGAAAAAAGGGTATGATTTCTGCAATAAGAGGCTTTCAGGCTATTTAGATGCTGGTTGACTACAGCTGCGTATGAAAACTGGAAATTCATGATGTTATGCCATATGAACTTTTACCAGTGTGAGTTTGAGATTGCCAGGAAATTTACAAGAAGGGGCATAACAGAAAATTTGGCAAGTCATCTGGAGGAAGTGACAATAAAACCTTTCCACTGTACCATAAAATAATACAGAGAACTTTATGTGAAATGAATTTTTTTTTATTTTATTTGAGACTGTACACCTTTGCAGAGATTAGAAGAAAATGCTGAAATGGTGATGTTTTGCATATATGCAGAAGTGCCTGAAGTAGATTTTATGTATGAAAACAACCTGAGGTTCATAGAAGTCTTGGGCAGAGTTTACAGCACGTGCTTCCCGTTCTTAACTCTTACTTGTCTCTCACCTGCTGCCTAGCTTGGCATAGCACAGTCACCATAACTTGGAGTATTGAGCGTCTGCCTTAGGTGTTCATCCAAAAAAAAAAAAAAAAATCAACCCTAGAAATATCTTGGAATCCAATAAATGTAGAAAGAAGTTGAAATGCAGAGGTGGAAATGTTTACTTCTGAACAAGTGTGTGAGAGGAAATGAGAACTCAGATTTCTGAACTGAATACTATTCATGCAAAACTTAAGGGGTGTTTTTCTTTCTTTCTTTTTTGATTTTAAGTTTTGTGGTGAAGAAACAGAAGGTAGCACTCCACTGTCCAGGATGCTTCATTGTTTTGAGGTAGCAGTGTGGTAGCTCTCACTGAAAAATCTTGTAATATTATAGAGATGGTTAGAGAGCACATGAAGTGGTCAAAGGTGAATGATACTGTGACTTTGAAACAGCACTTTAAATCCAGTCATGTGTGTTCTTGGAAAAAGTTACAACCTGAAATGAATTATAACTGTTAGTATTTATCTGTTGACCATTTATCTTAATATTTAAACTTGTGTTTTTGCATTTCAATATAAACTGTAACATGGCCCTCCCCCAGCTAGCTTTAACATCTTTATGTTACTTCACAAGCCAGAATGGGTCACCTAATATCAGAAGTTCCATGTGACTCTAGTGAATTTCAAGTACCAAATTTCATGCAGTCCGGATGTTTTATGTTTACTCTTGTTACTTGTGGATAGTAATCGTTGGTCTCTTATTAATAATTTAATTTTAATAATTTAATTTTAATCTTTTAATCAATCTGTTTTAAAAAGAAATGTAAACAGAAGTTAGTACTCAAAATTCCCTTTTCATTTTTAGGAGAGCACAACATTTCAAACGCTCAGACGTGCTTATTTGTTGGGAATCACGTGAACAGATCTTTCAAGCACTATCAACTGAGCAGAAAATAGAAATTTTGGCAGTGCCAGGCAGGGGTCATAAGAAAATCTGTAACATCCAATGGCATGGAATTTTCAAAGTGATCTTTGATTAAGAGGTTAATAGGATTTATGAACCGTACTCTCTTAAATTCTTGCAACCATTTGCATTGTAATTACCATAAATGTATCACAAAAAGTTCAGGGGTTGGTTTAGTTTTTGTGAGTATCCAGAAGTTCACAAGCTTATCCAGGGCATAAGCACATCTTTTAAAATGGCAGATTTGGATTTAGAACCTTAAGGAATCTAGAGATTTCTGGCATTTCTAGTTTGGGTCAACATTCCTGTCTTACCCAAATGGCGGTACATTTCAACAAAAAATCCAAACCAAAACCAACACCAAAACCTAACAAAATCAAAATATTCAGAATATGTGGGGGAAAAAAAAAATCAGAATTCTAAATAAAAGTAATTCAGACTTGTCTGTAAAATGAGCTTCTATGTTGTCATGCACAGACAGCTCTCCTTTATTCTCATGGATAATGCAGCATTTGTGCATAGATATAAAACAAACTACAGTTTAATTTACAGCTTTCTGTGTTCAGTGCTTTAAAAATGTGGAGTGGTTTATATTCTTGTGTGATTTATCTCCCATGCAGCCATAGTCCTAAGTGGATGTAAGATGTCGTTCCAGGCAAAATATTTACATTCTGGCTTCTTGATGGAAATATGCAAATACTAGGTAACAGATTGTTGTGTAGAAGTCCTGCTGCCTCTAAAGCATCAGACTGCAGCACTTTATAGAATGCAAACAGATGAAGTAGACACTGTAAATTGATTGGCTTTGGTGTGCTTCAGGAGAGGGAGGGGGAAGATCGCTTACTGATGGGGAGAAAAGTGAACTTGTATTCAGAGAAGATTCTCTGTATTGATCAGTGGCTTGTTATACTGCGATAGAAGTGAGTGGTTTGAACTGGGGACGGTAGATCAAGGCAGTCAGCCAGCCCTCTAATAAATAGCTTTTATAAATGGTGCTGGATAAACGACTTTGAATCTCTGTAGATGATTCCTTTCATATCCAGACTATCAGGAAATTATACTCTTACATTCTCAGATGTGTTTTAAATACGTAAAAGCTAGGGGTATCAAAAAATGAAGATTAAAAATCCATTCTACTCTTGGCCATGATGTATACACTTGCTAAGAAAAAGTAGATGGTCTTTATGTGCTTTTCCTATGTTTTCTCCATAAGCTACTTGCAGTAAGGATGCTTCAGTGCTCAGAACTTTATATCTTTCTGTCAGGAGCTACTTCAAAACACTTACGTAGTATATTGGACAACTTGAGTATATTGATCATATTTTGGGAAATTGTATCTTAAAAAGGTGTAGTTGCTTTTCTTGTGGACATTATAAGATGTTCATATGTGATAGCAGTTTCATTTAAGTGCCTCAGGAAAAAATTAATGCCTGTGGAAATAAGCAAGAGGGTGCTGCTCAGAGAAAGCTGAAACCCCCCGTTTTCTGAAACTATAAGGTAAACTGCAGATTCTGGAGACTGTGTGGAAATTAGCTGGAAGTGAACACCAAAGGAACAAACCTATATTATATAGTTTTCTGTACAAACCACTAAATGTTTGCCCATCCCTAAAGTGAATAACTATCAGTTCTGCAACAATGGTTTTCTGTAACATTTATATCTTGCTCAAGGCTAATCAGGGGAGGTTTATAAATTGTTGAAATGACTTTATAGCACATTTAGAGCTCATTTCACAGCATTTTAGGGGGCTGCAATGAAGCTAATAGCCTTCTGCGTTTCTTAAGTGTTTGTGATTTAAAAAATGATATAACATTTATAACACCTTAGAGTCATTTCCAAAAATAACATGGTAAATCTAATCATTATATAATCAGTACATGATAAAAATTCCAGTGCTGTGAAGGCCTGTTTTCAAGTATTTCTCATCCTGCTGTCCACTGTTTCGTATATTTGGCAGGCTGATTCATGCAAAATAACCACAGGAGAAATACAATAGACCAAAATGTTTATCAGGCCTAAAATCCTGATCAGGGGAGAAAGACCTTTACAGATTTGTGACGCTAGCCCTTCTCTTTTGCTAAGCTGATAGGTTGGAATGGGTTATAGATTATTTTGTCTCATCAGCCACCTAAAAGCAAGAGCAATTAACCTGAAGAGACTGCTCCTTGCTCTGTACCCACGTTTAATATAACTTGTTATAACTTCCTGTATTGAACTATCAGAACCATTTAGAAGTGAGAAGTGCTGAGCACTACAGTGATCAAGTCTCTTATAAAACAGTCACACAATAAGTGGAGATGGAAATGAAGTTGGCTTAGATCCTTCTTCATGTAATTTAGTTGCAAATTCCCATTGGTAAAACTGAGGAAAATCTCATTTACTGATGTAAAACATTTTTATTGCAGAAGCAGCGGTTGCATCTGTGATGATATTATTTATGTACTATCAAGTATTAACCATTATCCATTTATCCAATTGTCAATGACATGATCACGGCATATAAGTGACAACCTCAATAACATGAATGTTAGCGAACCAATCCTCTCACCTTCTTTTGTTGTCCAGGACCAAACCAAGTCCAGGAACCTGTAAGTTCAGTGACGCTGCAGAAGATCCCATTGGCTTTTTATTGATTGGGCTAATCAGTTTTTACCTTGTTTGACCTGTCTATGCCTAAAAGCTGTTCCTAGTGCAGATTTGCTGAGATCTGGCTGGTTGCCACTCATTCTCAATTCAAGACCTCAGATATCCTAAGTTCTTGATAAAGGAACTGTATCTGTCACATTTTCCTTAATTACCAAGTTAGTCAATGCAATTACACATATTCCCTAATCACCATGAGGTGTGTGGAGGTAAAGGATAAAATAGAGAACCTCATGATAATAAGATCCAATGACATAATGCCAACCAGAATGTCTGTTGGGTCTCTTCAGTCACCTTGAAAAATTAAGAGCTGCTGCTTTCTCAATTGTGATTACTGTTGATTAACTTGTTCCTACCATGTATTAGCGATCGTTTGTTAAGTATTTTCAACTCTATATTGCAATCTTTTAATCTTGTATCTATCAAAGGCTGTGAATTTCCTGCATTCTCAGTACTGCTTACTCATTAATCCTTGAGAACTGAGTTTGGAACTACACAGTAGGAACCTTGAGCATACCAAGAATATAAATCAAAACTGGTAGTTAATGACCACTGAGTCAAGATATCATATTTAACATAAATATTGGCCCGATAATTTTCTGCGTAAGCCTGGACTTAATTAATATCTGTAGCTGCATTTCTTATGTTTTAACATTTGACTTGATGTGAGAATTGGGATTTTTTTATGGCCTCAGTGATTCATTTACAATCTAAGTGGCAATGTGCCTAATATAGTAGTGCTGGGTTTTATTGAATAAATATATTGAATAATAATGGGATGGTAAATGTTACAATTCTCCATGTCTGCAGTTGTTCCACTCTGCTATGGAGGCTACTAGGATTTCTAATCAGATGTGTGTCATAAACTATAAATGGGAATTTTACATTCTAACAAAACTATTGAGACTAAAACACCTTTCATCTTCAGCATGACATTGGAGCTACTTCTCATTTCAGTGGGTCCACTGTAGTTAATTGTATCATACTGTTACTAAATATGCATGAATTTATTGTAAATCATTCCACGTACAAGAAGACATCTGTTAATTCACTGCTTGCAGTTTATTAGACTAATACGTGTAAACTGCTTTGAGCAATAAATTACAAGATTAGGGCTTTTAATGTTTAAGGATATCATTAGGCATTGTATACTGGAGGTAGATTTGACAAATGCTTTTTGCTAATGGAGTATATTTAAAGGAAAATCTGCATGAATTAATTTTAATTACTGTCATATTAAAGGATATAAAAACAACTAATGTCAAAGGTGTACCAGTGTTGTTGATTCAGAGTGTTATCACATGTGTATGATTAGAGAACCTTGTTTACATAAATATTTCTTCAAATAAACAAACATGCAGACTTTCCTTTGAAATTGCAACCGTGTGGTGGCCTGAATTTTTCAGGCTTTTGTATCTTTTTGAGCACTGTAATGAAGTTTACATATTTAAACAGTAAGAAATACCAATCAGTTGGGATCACTGAAGCAGCTGTATGATGAATAGCATGAGAACTCCCAGGCTGAAGGCATGACAAATCCAGCTGTTACCTGTGTTTGGGACAGGAAAACGTTCTGCCTGGCTTCTTGTTTTGTAATGAGTAAAGGGAAATTTTAACATGACACAACCAGTTGTGTCTCAGGATCTGTCCGCCATGTAAGATACCGTTCCTTATTATTTGTTTTTCTAGTTTACCAGCAAGATTAGTATTTTTAGTAAGACAAAAAGGGAATGGGAGAGCTTCAGACAGCCCTACTTGCAATATTTCATAAACACTGTCAGCTACTAACTTTGCAAATATGGAAGGAAAATGACAGCAGTGGAATAGCATAAGTTAGTTTGGATTTGGTGCAGCTCGAAGAAGGTCTGATAAGCTATTACAAAACAAGAACAACGTACTGGCAGCAACTTGCCTTTTCAAAGGAACAACATGAAGGACGTCTGAGATCCATTCAACTACTTAATGGACTATCCATAATGCCATCTTTCACAGAATCACCGAATGGTCAGGGTTGGAAGGGACCTCTGGAGATCATCTAGTCCAACCCCCCTGCCAGAGCAGGGTCACCTACAGCAGGTTNGCCACCCTCAAAGTAAAGAAGTTCCTCCTCATGTTAAGATGGAACTTCCTATGTTCAGGTTTGTGCCCATTACCTCTTGTTCTGTCACTGGGCACCACTGAAAAAGGCTGTTCCCATCTACCTGGCACCCTCCCCTTTAAGTATTTATAAGCATTGATAAGATTTCCCCTCAGTCATCTTTTCACTAGACTAAAAAGACCCAAGTGCCTAAGCCTTTCCTCATAAGA
>RSEF01000013.1:6077300-6143144 GCA_003993805.1 Himantopus leucocephalus | reverse complement strand
TAACTGGTAAGTGATCTCCTTGCCTCTGTCTCTGCCCACAAGCCTTTTCATCCGTTGTGCCCCTGTGGTGTTGGGGACGGGCGCGGGGTGGGCGCCTGGCTGCTGGCTGAGGTGAACCCCCACATTTGTGAACGTGTTGAGTAGCCTGGGTGTCAACGTCGATTGTGAAACTTCACTTGTACTGTGAAAACTATTTACTCCTACTTTGTTTCCCATCTCTGTACACGTATTGCAAGGTAAATACCTGTCGTCTTGTCTCAGGGCTGCTTAATATCCTGAAGAGCTACAGTGCAGAAACTTGCATCTCCTTTCATTCCTGTTTGTTGATTCTTTCAAAGAACTTTAAAGAAGTTCATAGTTTATCAGAATTATGAATACTTTGAGTCTCATAATTTCTTATAACTTGGTGGAATATTCTGAGGAATAATTGTAAATTTAGAAAGGTAGTCTTGATTTTAAAATAAAACGGGTAACAGAATGTGACATGTTCAGTTTTCTTTCACTGCAACAAGTGAAAAGCAGAGATGGGAAGTTTGGGCCAGATGATTCTAATTATTAGGTACAGAGATTTGAAACACAGTCCTCTCTCCTTTAATGTTTTATAGAGAGATGTCTCTTCTGAATTCAGAGGTATCAGATGATCAATGAATCCAAGAATAATCTGTATTAAAACTGAGTTGGTCATCTAAAACCTACTGGCTTGACTTCAGTGTTACTTGCTGTGATTTAGCCACCACACTGGTATACCTGTCAGCATATGCCAAATCTACACTGTGCAGGTAGTATCAGAATCAAGATTTTTCTGCAAATGTTGCATTGAAGGACCATTTTCTTTGACTTTAAATTTCTCTGTTGGGTTCCAGTCATTGTACTTATAGTGCTGGTTGCAGATTACATGCAGAACAGCTTTAAGCATGTGTTCTACAAATGCCATATGAAAAATAACCTCTTCTCTAAACCTAAACAGATCACAGGAATGTTATGGCAGTACAACAGGGGATGGAGACAAATACTGCTATGGTTGGAGCAACTGTGTATCACACAAATTGAAACATGGAACGGAAAAGGGTCACAAACAGAATAGCGGTACCTTTTAGTAAAGGTCAAGACAAAAAAACACCAATCAGAATATATAAAAAGGGCAGTCTTGTAGGCAACTGATTGCTATTAATTGAGAGTTACATGTGAAAGTATATAATTATTATTTTGCATATTTTGCCTGATGAACTTTACTAGCATGCTCAGCCAAATGAGCTCAAGACAGTTAAAAATCACTGCATTTATTCTTCCTAAAATTAGCAACTGACTGCATAGATTTTCTTAAGCGTAGAGGGGGGAAACAGGAAGAAAATATATATGCGAATGAGATATTTTCATATGATTTGTTTTTTCCCAACCTAAAACCGGATTTCAGATTTCTGATATTTATTTATGTTTTTAAAAATAAACTAGGAAAAAATAAAATCCTTCCATAAGTCTTACTGACTGGTTGCCCACAGTTTTGTGTCTTGCAACCTCCCTCAAAAAGCGGTCTGGTCTCCCACTAGTCCCCTAACTGCTTTTCTTTGTGCTTTTGGCTGGTAAAGAGCAGCGCATGCCATGGTAGCTTTGGAGCTACTCATGGTTGACTGATCATCTCATTACTGCCCTTTAGCTGACCAGTAAAATGAGCAGAACAGCTAAAATTTGAATTCTCCCTGCTCTCTTCTGTCAGGGCGCTAATTGGTCGCAATTCTCTATTCAGTCGTTAGAGTTCACAAAGTTGAAAGTTAAGTTTGTGAAACCTTAACCTCATCAAATTTGGTTGAAACGGTCCAATGAATTGAAAAGCTATTGCAGGGAGAATGAAGGACTGACAAAGGATGATGGACAAACAGGGCGTGTGATCTGTATGTTTTGCTTTTTTAAGAAAGCAGGAAAAAGCAAAGATAAAACCTAAGTACTTTCTGGTCTGTTATGTAATCTCTGAAATTGCATAACCATAGTGTAAATAATTATCTTAAAGTTGGATGTTGGTTTGAAATACTCAAATCCTTATATCTCTGTAACTATACGGTTCTAATTTGTTCTTGTGGGAGCCACTTTGAGTCCTCATTAAACTAGACATTTAATTTAGAGCAATGTTCTTGAGCAGCATGGAACTCAAAAAATTAAGCTTTCTCTTACTGCTACATTTCTGTGCCTTAAACTACAATAGTTGTTTTAGGAATATAATCTGTTGGGATCTCTCCTACTGAGTATATTGAAGCTGCGTGGAAGTTGCTTGGAAAACCTTGGAGATAGGCAACTCTTGAATGTTATATCCAACTATAATATCTAACATATAAAAGCACACACATTGCATAGAACACGATTTCAGTTTTTGGAAGGTATCTAAGCTGGTGTCTTGAGAGTTCCGAGGAATCATATCTGACCAACAAACTCTTCCACACAACTGGAAAATATTATCAAAATCTAGTGCATGAGACAGATATTCAGTACTCCTAATTTACAAGATCTTAACCTGAAAGTTATTTTTAAAATAATTAATGTTAACTTTGGTGATAAATGGATGAGAAAATTGCATATTGCATTAGAAGAAAGAGTATAGAACTGGTTGTTGAATCGTAGACCTGAAAATGAGAGCCTCCCAGAAGTTTCCTAATGGGTAAATATGGGGAATTCTCGGGCAAACATTTGGTAGGTCTGTTGTTTCTGACATTTTTGTAATACAAGTAAGGATGAACTCTGCTGAAATCAGTGGACTTATACCAGGAGCATGTGGAATTGAATTGGGTTCATTTTATTCTGTGCGTGTGTATTTACCAGACACACTCCCTGCATGAAGTGGAGCTACGCATTATGGAAACATTATGGAACCTCTTTTGCAATCATGTTATTTTAATGTTTCCTACAGATAAAAAAATACATATTTAGATAAGTAGGAACGTACAGTGTAAATATCTTCACTAGATTTTTATTTAAAAGCCTCAAAGAGTTTTCAAACTATCAAAGCCTGAACATGGCATACAATACGCAAGATCCCAAGTATTCATCCAATAAATATAGCTAAGTTGAATTCCTTTCTCTGCTGTAAATAAAGTTGAGCAAGGGCTAGAACCAGATCACCTCCAATAATCCAGTCAAATCTAAGTTACCCTGTGGTTCTGATTTTAAAATGTAAACTTAGATCTAACAGAGTAGGTTTAATTATTAATAGAAGCAGAAATGCTCTACATTGGGAGAAAGGATAGCGGCACTTGAAATGATGAAATGAAGGATATCTGAAAGTATCCTAAAACTTGGAAGTCACTAGGAAAAATCATGAACAAGGCAGTTGGGACTGCCTAAGAGAAAGAGTAAAAGCTGACCTGGCATTAGCTGCAAAGAACATTATAGCGGATAAAGTGATTTCTGTAACATTGCAAGATGTAGACAGCTCTACAGACAGAAATTTCCTTATGTTACCACGGACTATTGTAGGTCAGAATAAGCCAGTGTAGTGTGACAGTCACACGTGGTGAGTGTTGCAGCGTGAGGACTTAAGAGAACCATTTCTCTTGGCTTTTGGTCACAAATGCCAAAGGCATTACATTTTCAAAGCATGAAAATTTCAAAGGTCAAATATCTGCAAAAAACAAAGCACGTACCATTGGTTAAATTACTGCAATGAGCACAGATTAGTACTGTCACTAAAACTGAAGTGATGGTAATTGGAGAACTGAAGAATGTTTACTTTAATATTCGCTCTGCCAAACACCAAAGCACTTGAGTTTACATCCTCTGCATATAGAATATTTTATAAAGTACCTAAAGAAGAACACACAAATTTTGCAGTTCGGGAGTATGAAAGTTAGGAAGGTAGAAGACTATAGAAAATGATTTTTAGACATTTTCAAATAGCTGTTAGTGATAAAAGGCAGGTGAACCTGAACTCCAGATACAATGCTGGGAGGAGGCAGGTGAATATATTACCAGGGAATATTAGTGTAAGGACAAGTGGAAGTGTCATTGGGGACTTTCAGACTGCAAGAGTCCTAAAATTCGTTGGCATTGTAATAAGGCAACTGAATGCAGCAGTGGTTGTGGACCTGTGATACGGGAGGGGACCATTGGGCTGGGGTTCGTAATCAGTTGTTAACGCAGTGTAAGTATATTTAGCGTTTCTGTGGCAAGACAGATACTGACTGAATTGCTGACTTAGTATTTAACTATTAAGTAGTAACTGAATTGCTGACTTATCATTAACATATTTAGTGAACTGCTGATTTAACATTTAGAAGGCCATAGAATAAACAATGCAATAATATTGCAGTTAAGGCAGAGTGAGGTTGAAGCGGCTGATTCTCACTGGGTTGGTTTTAGGAGGTGACTTCCCAGTAGGATAGCTCCATGACAAGGACAGAGTGACTGGTTATCTTTGGGTTGGTTTTGGAACTGATCTCAGCAGGGGTGAAGAACAGTCTGTCTGCACAAAATGGGAAGTACAAAAGGGCACACCTCATAGAAACCCAAAGAGATACAAAGGTAATTTTAACACTAAGAAGTGCGACCTGCAGAAGGTGCTTGCAGCACTGATGATCCTCGCACCTGAAAATTGACTGCTGTGGAGGTGAACATCGTTCTGTGGGTCACCTAGACATGCCAGGCAAAACACTGCCAAACCCCTGTGCTGTGAGCGTGGATTGCATGGATCAACAGAGGTGTCTCAAACCTTTGCAGGTTTGGGTATGTCAAGGATTTGGAAGCTTTTGTCGTGATTGTAACACTGTGCCAGTAATAGTCATTGTACCTGTATGCTGCTAAGCTTATCTTAATAATACACAGCTGAGTTTAGACAAACATAACTGATAAAATTGTACGCTATTGTTAGACTTGAGTTATTGCAGTCGTATGTTATATGATATAGGGTATAAGCTACAGAAGGTTTGCTACGTGTGTAGCTCAGGCAGTCTCAGCCTCTGTCCTTACAGGGTAATGCTGCTCACATTTTTTGCTTTCCTGCTAATGTCACAGAAAGTGATTAGGAGGGATTCAGAAGAAGCAGTTGGAAGTCAGAATTACTGACTTGTAGTGAAAGATTTAATAAACTGAATTTATTTGCATATCCAAGCAAAAATGTATTTTAGTTAATGATAACACATATAAGGGGAATAACATTCTAGTAGTTGATGGCTTTTCACGCTAGTAGAAAAAGCAGGCATAAAATGTTCTGGTAATCGTAACATGACAACAGATATACTTGGAATGGAGTCCAGGAGCACATAGCTGTGTCATGAGTTAATTTAGCCACGGGAACAACCTACCTAAGAATGGTGAATAATGTACTATTATCCAACATCAGGAGAAAATGTAATTTAATCCTATATTTTTAAATGAGTCTAGAAAAATATTGTGGTCAAGGCCATTCAGAAGGTGAGTAAAAAACATTTCAAAATGTAGTCACATGATATACACTGGTTATTGCTTGTTTCTGAAATACAGTAGCATTGCATGTTTTTTATTCTTCCCTGGAGCCGGCTCAGTTTAATCATTATTGTTGCTAAATCTGACATGTTTTCTACATTGCTATGGAAAATGGAAATATTTTGTACGACAGTGATGAATACTGTAGTTGTCGAGGTTGTTTTTTTTTCTCTGATGGGTGGTAGGTGTTTATATTTCATCATATCTGCTTTTCGGGCTGCATTTGTCAGATTCCTACTCAAATCAAGAAAAGAGGGTCCTGTCCACCATTTTATAATGTCACTAGATAATGTAGACAAGACAGGCAAAGTCTTTGCTGAGATGAGAAGATTAGATTAGATACTGCTTTGTGATTTCCAAAAAGGACAATGCTTGCTTCTAATTTTATCTTCGTCTAGGCTGTGCTTCCAATGGCAACAGCTCAGCATTGAAGCACTTTTCAGCAGAAGCTGGGAAGAAATTACTTCCAGGAATGGAATTATCAGACACAATGCATTTTTATTGTCCACAAAGAAAGGAAAGAAAGGAAGGGTCTGGCAAGTGTTTTCTTGGGATCCCCGATGAAATTGCCAGTTGTGAGTTTACTGTCCAAGAAAGAGCAAAATGTCCCAGGTTGTAAAAATNTTCCCCCCCCCCCCCCCCCGCAGTACACTTTGTTATGTTATGTTTTGGAGTTTGCACTGGTGTTAGGTGGAAATACAAATTCCAGAGACACTTGTGCAACATATTACCAAAGAAAGGCTTAGTTGCTTCACTCTGTTTCCCTTTTGTTTTTCTCGTGGCTAGAGATCAGGTAAAACACAATTTCATAGGATAAGCCCATTTTTTTTTTCAATGACAGTGGCAGTTTTTACTAAGAAAGGAAACAATAGATAATCTATTACATTTCAGGTGGCACAAGATTAGTAACCAGTATAACTGGTAAGAGAGATCACCAGGGATGCTAGCATATTCTGCTTGAGAAATGTGAACAGCTGACTAGGGGATATGCTTTCAGTGTATCCCTCTGAATGTCAGGCATGAAAAAATGATGCACTATTCCAACTTCATGTAGACAATAGATCAGCAGCTTCTTGAGAAGAACTTTTAAAATTCTAAAAAACAGAAGGAAGGAAATGACGCAGACATAACTAAGTCTGTGGCACAGAACATGAGTGAGGCCAATGTTTTCTTTATAGTTTTTCAAGAATGACTTTTTACAAAACTCATTGCAGATGATAATTTAGTCCTTGCAGAAAAAAACCCCACTTGGATGTCTGCAGGGGAAGGGATCAAAGTTTTGTCAAAATGGGTAAAATGAGAAAAATAGACTGGGAAGCTGAGGGAGAAGGGGGTTGTCCAGCCTGGGTGAAACTAGAACACATCATGAAGTTATATTTCTCTCTTATGGAGGTCCTATAGGAAATGAGTTTCCTGATTTTTATTCTTAGAAAGTTTTAATTACTTTCCATTATATTTGTTATGTGGCTTTCCTTTTTTGTTAGTTTTCAGAGTATAAAGCCATATTTCTGGTGATATAAAATAATAATTTATTTGACATTCAGAACCTGGATAAATGAGTAGTTCAATAGTATAGCTACAAAAGACTTCTAGAGCAGCAGGACAAATGAAACTTTAGTTACATAAAATCAGGTGATGTCACTAAAATTAAACTTCCTTTTGAAACACGTTTGACCCACTGATGCAGTGAGACAAAAACTGGACATCCAGCATGAAAGGCTGTATGCCCTTTGCAAGCTGTAAAAAGGTTTTCCCCTTCATTTTCACTACTACATTAATGAAGCAGAAGCAGCAAAATGAACAGTTCTACATATGCAATGTGAATCTGATATATTTTCCCGTATCTTCATATGCATTTTACCTTGAATTGTGTATGCTATTGCAGATTGCCCCCTTCTTTTAGGTGATTTATTTTTTTTATCAAAGGTTTTATAGCTAATCCTTGTTTATCAAAAGAAAGCATCTTTGATCACAACTCGTTTAGGCTTTTATCCTTTAGATATATCACCCATATTCTGAAATAGACAAAATCAATATGTAATGCGTGAAAGATTTTCTTGTGGTAAAAGGTCAAGAAAAAGATTTTTTTTTTTTTCTCCTAGCTATTGACATAAACACTTGGAGGTGAAATATTTCTCAAGGTATTTTGTGTCACACTTGAAGTCACATTGTGTGATATAATAATCAATAAAGACTGCGATGAGGATAGTTTCATTCTGTCTATATCAGTGCTTATGAACATTACTGATAAATCTTCCTTTTGCTGCTATAGGGTTGGTTAGCTGTGGTTACCAAACAGAAGGTTTTATTCTGCAAGCAATTTCTATTTCAATCTAAAATTATAATGTTGAAAGCATTTTTTGATTTAAAGTAGAAAGATATAATGCATTTTTTCCAACTGATAACACTCAGTGCAGAAATACAAGTTGCGAATTTTGCTCTAAGCAAAAAATAATCTCACAGGTATTTTTAATTTTCTTTACCTGTGAGACAGCTAATGTCAAACATTCACTGTGCTTGAGAAACTTCGGTTCTCTGAAGTACGCTGTGAGATTTGAGATACATACTAATTGCGGAATACATCATAAAAAAGGTCGTTGAAATGTAGAGAAGACCAATCAGCTTCAAAGAGGACTGAGGGTTTTAGGAAGTGCTATTAGGTGAATCTAGTGGCAATGTATTCACATTCACGGAGAGACTGAGGAATTCTGCAAAAAGCTTTGCTGTGTTCTGCAGAAAAGGATCTCAAAAAACTCTCCCCAAAACCTTATAGTTCTTAGTGGTCATTACTTCAGTTCACTCTTAGACTTGCATACATTTTACATACTGGAAACCAAAATTAGTTAATTAAACCTGTTAGATTTTTTTTTTTTTAACTGCAGGAAGCTGTACGGTGATCTAAATTGCAAGCATTAATATGACACTGTTAGTCTGACAGTTGCTGTTAAAGCCATAATAATGTGCCTGTTGGTACTGTAACTAAAAATATGCATGCGTTAGGAATTGACTTGATATTGTTTCCTTATTGAAAATTGTGTAATGAAAAATCGCTGATGAATAATCCACTGAGCCTGTATTTATTCTTTGTAATATCCTGAGCTTTCTAGTATAATTTAATTTAATTTCTTATTTCAAGATGCCATCTCTATAAAACAATTGATCTTTACAAACCATTCAAGGCAGTTGTCATAGAATCATAGAATAGTTTGGGTTGGAAGGGACCTTTAAAGGTCATCTCTAAAATAGAAGAGGCTAAGCAAAGATATTAAATCATGCAGAAAATGGTGATTGAATTATGCTTTTCTAAAACAAAAAGCATTATAATTACTTTACTTAGATATTTCGATACCTGTATCATAAAAAATGAACTTATTTTATTCTGCTTTATTTTGTAGATTTTTCTGAAAACGAAGCTGAGAACTAAGCTCATGGTGCTGGCTGCAGGTCATTACCTTTGAAATGAACTTTAGAAACCCATTTAGACTATCTTGGCCAGAGAAGGTAAGAACTGTGACGATTTTTAAATTTATTTATTTTTTAGTCTTTAGCTGGTGCTAAAGTATAAAGGCACAATGAGATAAAGGCCATAAACACTCCATAGAAGAATGGTGTTATAGTCTCACTCAGTGATGATTTACAGAGACTGTGAGTTGGTACAACCAAAAGCTATGGAGCATTTGGTCTTTAGTTCGACCAGCAGTAGTTCATACTTTAAACTCTACGTAGGTGCAGAAAGCCAGGCAAGGATCCAGCTGAAACACAGGGATTTTGTTTGTGTATATGAGTTAAGCTGAGGGGAAAAACTTCATTTTTTTTCCTTGGGGCTAAAATGGGACTTGAACCTACATCGGTGCAGTTTTATAGAAGGCACCATGCATTCACTGAAATAGCTAGCATTTTTTTTAGACTGTTATGCAGATCATATAACATATATTATAGTTTTATTTAAAATCATTATGCCTGCCTGGAGCCCATTAAATAGGCAAACCGTTAAAATGCTCCTACCCATAACCAGATTAAACTTTTCCTGAAAAATTTATTGTAACAGTCACTGAATGACCACATTGCCGTTATCCTAATGCATTGCTTTTTTGGAATGTAGAAAACAATTTTGAGATAAAATGGTAGGTAGGCTACTGGAAGATATGGTTTTCTGAAATGTCATAAGCATAAGGTAACTTTTCAATAAATCTGTTTATTGTTGGTAGTATGTTTCCATAACAACATCAGAAATGTATATTTGGAACTAGAAATTTAAGTTATAATTACCTTGATTCCTTCAAAGTGAAAGGAACACGATATTATGTCACATTAGGTTGCTGTAAATGTATTGCATTATACCTTTATATTTCCTATCCCATGTCAAAATGCTAGTTAGAAGTAGTTATTTTGTGATACCAAAAATTATCATTGTGATGTATGAAGTCAGACATAGCTTCAGCCCTCCTCATTTTCTTATTGTAGACTTCATTCACGTAACAAAAGATCTATGTTTTTACACGGACCTGTGAATAGAAATTTGAAAAAAAGACAATTGCGCAATAAGAATATTATCAAGATCTCAAACAATATCACAGGATAAAAATATTTCCTTTTCAACTTTAATACACAACAATTTGGAGAGTTGTCTGTAAATGCAGATACCAAATAGGTATACATTGAAATAGAAGAAAAATCCCTTTAAGTGTAGGAAAGACACTAATACAGAACCTCAGCAAATTGTACTCTCAAATAGCAAATACTCAGTTCTGATATAAACTGAATGACTACTCCTTTTACTGGTCCACTTGCTTTACGTGACATATATAGACAGTGTAAACCTGAAGTGCCAGTTGCATGCAGAAGCACAAATATTAAATGCCCAGTGTTTGCAGAAGGCACACCTTAGCACAGATTGGACAGAGTACGGTAGGATGTGATTCAGGTGTTCCAGCCTCTCAGAGCAGCGAAATAGTAGGCCAAAGTTCAATCCTGAAGACTGCTGGGAGATTGAATGCAAGGAGAATATTGTTTCTTATCTATAGGCTGAGATTCAGTCTCATCTAACTTCAGACTTCTGCAATAGATATCTGTATCTTAGCTAGATTTCTTTTGCACTTGCTGAAGAGAAATAGGCACTTCTAGGGTGTGATTAATCAGATTAATCAGACCTATTTTGGGTTNTTTTTTTTTTTTTTTTACAAAAAGATTAGGTGACTCTATTTTAGCATTCTAAGCTGGGTGAAATGACAGATTTTGACCCCTAGAAAGTAAAGATATTTCAAGCTGTGTTCTTCTGTGGGAATTTTTTGATGAATAATTTGAATTTCAGCAACCCGCTGCTCTCTTCCTGTTTGAACTAGAACCTTCACAGTGGGCTAACCATTTGAATCTGTAATGGTAGGTTTTATGAATAACCCATATTTGAGAATTTTGTGGTTAAAATCTATGAGCATGAAATGCTATAGCTTGCCATCACATTAAAACTTGTCTCCTTCACTGAGAAACTATGAAACCTGATAAAAAAAGTAAGGGCAGAAATTATGTTGAAGTTTATGCCGGAAGATAATTACTTACAGGATTATTTTTTTTTTTTACAATGAGGGTGGTGAGGCATTGGAACAGGTTTCTCAGGGAAATTGTGGATGCCCTGTCCCTGGAGGTGTTCAAGGCTGGGTTGGACAAGGCTTTGAGCAACCTGGTCTAGTGGGAGGTGAGAGTTCCAACCCCCCCATGGCAGGGGGGTTGGAACTAGATGATCTTTAACGTCCCTTCCAATCTAAACTATTTTATGATTCTATTAGCAATTAACATAAAATCTCATTGTTGATTTCCTGAAATTTGTTTATCAGAAGTCTGCTGTTACAATACCAAAGTGGTACCTCATATTTTACACTACTTCTCTTTTTCCTCAGTGCTGGTTATACAAGAGTTGTTAAATTATCTTAAGCTTTCCCATAAACAGACTTGATATCCAAAGAATTGGCAGGTGTACTGGTTTCAGCTGGGATAGAGTTAATTTTATTCATAGTAGCTCATAAGGTGCTACCTTTGTGACCAAAACAGTGTTGATAACACAGGGATGTTTTTGCTGTTGCTGAACAGTGCTTACACAGTGTCAAGGCCTTTTCTGTTTGTCATACTGCCCTGCCAGTGAGTAGACTGGGGGTGCTCGAGAACTTGGGAGGGGACACGGCCGGGACAGCTGACTTCAACTGACCAAAGGGATATTCCATACCATATGATGTCATGCTCAGGAATAAAAAACAGAGAGGATGGGAGTTTAGGGAGGTTAGCCATCTTTTGCTTGGGAACTGACTGGACGTCAGTCTACCCATGGGAGGTGATGAGTGATTGCCTTTCCATCACTTGTTTTTCCCCTTGTCCTTGCCTTTGCCTTTGCCCTTGCCCTTCCCTCTCCTCCCCCTCCCCCTTCTCCTTCAGTTACTGCACAATTTTTATCTTGACGCACAAGTTTTCTTGCTTTTACTCTTCCTTTCCTTCTACTTTCTCTTCCCCTGCCCTTCTCTGGCGGGGAGGAAGGGGGGACAAGTGGGCAACTGTTGTGGTGCTTGGCTGTCTACCAGGGTTAACCCACATCATGCAAGTAACTTTTCACCTTTTTCATCGTTATCATAATTATCTAACATATCTTAATTTCTGGCAGGAATTCCTTTGAGTGCTGATTACTACTTCACTTTCAAAATATGTATTTTGACAAAATTATTTCATTTTTCAGCTATTTAGAATGAAAGCTGTCATTCATATACATGTGTGCACACGTGTGTAAGATACAATTGTTAAAGGACTCAAACTTGTAATAGAATGCTAAATTATGTTCAGATTATGTTTTATTTTACTGATCATTGGACAATCAGAATTTTGCATTTTGGATTCTTTAAGGCTAGGTGTAGACCATATTTCTTCTTATGGATACATGGGAACATATCATATCTTCATGTATTTATTCAGTGTGTTTGGATATGACTTCAATATGTAACCACTGTACTGATGCCCAAATCTAAATTAATTTACCATATGATTCCTGCTGCCTTCTGGATGATTCTTATTGACTTCAGTGAACTTTGTTTTCCTCTGATAGCTTGTGTAGTAAAAAGTTATCAAGAACAATGTATCAATTTCAGTTTAATGAATTGCTAGCTTTTTTTTTTAAGATAATAGGTTAGGACAAAAAAAAGATGGTATGAATATATCCCCACTGTCCCTAAAGGAATACTAGGGAACATTTTGTGAACTTAAATATGTTAGAGCAAATGAAATATAAAGGCATATGAGTGCTGAAAGTTCATCGATTTTGATCTGTCCTGCTGTGGCACTGGGAACTTGTGCACATTAGTGCAGCACTATAGCTTCCCTCCAGGTTCGTGGTTCTCTATGCCAGATACACAGACCAAAGGGAAGCTGATGTAAAGAGCATCAGGGGATGCCTGTGTGTCTTTTCACAGCTGCAGCTTGGCACAGGATCCCCTCCTCTGAATTCAAGCCCATTGGGCTGGGGAAAAGGGAGCACTACTCCATGCAGCTGCACAGCTGTGTTATTCCTACTAAGTCTGTATCTATTTCTGCAGTGGGGAGGCCATTGAAGTTTTACAAAAGACGACCCTAAATCCCCTAGTCTGCTATTGCAAATGTCAACTCTTATCCTTATGTTTGTTAAACCCCAACGTTTTTCCCCACCTTTGTTTATGTGCTATCTTATTGTATATATTTGTCTATTTTGGCCATGCCTCAAGGCCAGAATTGAGTCTTACTTTTGCTTCTCTGCAATACATCATACAAATATATCCTGCATAGATGATTATATACACCACGTCAATTATATTTATCATTTCTCTTTTTCTAACCAGGCTAACACTGTGATCTCCTTAGAATTTTTCTATTTCTGAGCTGAGTATATTAGGAAAGAATGACCAAATGCTCATGTCTGTATCACACTAATTTCTGATTATTACCAGAGGCGTGTGAGCTAGAGAGATGTTTCCTGGTGAGCAGACATGAGAGTTGAGAGGAGTTTAATTAACCAGCATGGAGAAACTGCAGGAGGAGAAAATATATCTTGTGGCAGATAGAAAGTGAGCAAGATCAATTTGTTTGTACTTGCAGTATCACCCACAGAGTATCACTGCTAACAGGGAAAAGGGCCACGCTCACACTGAGAAGATCCATAAGCAGAGAGACCAAGAACACATGTATAGTGCAGAGAGGAATGTTAAGATTGAGATGTTTCTGTGACCTTGAACAAAATCTCAAGACCTTCTGAGATTTTTATATCACTGATGATGATTCTAGGTCGGTTAAAAAAAGCAGTAGGAGCAAAGAAACTCTGGGAATCTAGTATCTTGTTCATAACAAAATACATAGAATCACTAAAAAAGGAGGAGTTGGGAAGTTCAAATAAATAAAATGAACAATAATGCACTAAATTAATCCGGGAAAACAGGTAGTGATTATCCCTTCACAAAGTGATGCAGAACTCTAAAAATTAGCTGCTTAAGTATTTTTTTCTTTAAGAGACATGGTTCTGTTTATCAGTATTGTTTATTTTAGTAAAATGTACTATGGAAACCTGCATCCAGTGCAAAATTGCACTGCTTCTTTTCAGCTTCTGGTAGCTCTTAAGCAGAGCATCTATTATATCACTAGCATTAATATTAAAGATCTGAAACTGATTAAGCTGTTTATGTAGGTATTTTTAATTAAGTAGCTAATTGGTTAAAAATTGACTGGAGAAGCTTTTATTTGGGGAACTTATTGATCTGTTCTACAATTCCCTGTCCAATAGTTAAACCCTATGACTAATAGTAGGAGTCTTACATTAAATATTTTGAGGAAAGAGAGAAAAAACCCGCAACATTTTCAGCAGTGAAACAAGCCGGTTCCTGACAGCCAGTAGATGTCATTCTATCTCTATTTTAATGCCAGTTACTACTGTTCTCATGCTATTTATGCAAATCACAAATTGCAGGTGGGAACCGGGGGTAAACATTTATCTTTCACTTTCTTCTGATTAATGCACAAGTTTATGTCTTTCTTTTCAGTAATGTAAGGTGTCAGACTGTGAAATTGAACTTTTTGATGTAACTGAGGCTGATAAGCTATTGTCTTTCAGTTACTCATCCATTAGTACTATTTTATTATTTATTTATTTGTACAAGGGATTTGTAAACTTTGCACTGTGCATGGTTTTCCCTTCTTTCTTTTTTCTTTACAATTTCCTTTTTTTCTTTTTTCTGAGCAGGTTTACTTGATGATCTTCCTGTAGTTCTTTTCCTATCACTTCTCAAGATGTCAAGGCTACATATAAGAAGAGGGTTGTAACCCTAGGGAGACACATGGACTGCTGCCCAGAGTCTCACAAGAGAACAGTCTGACACCGCATGGAAAGAGAGGTTTGATATTTGTTTTCTGAATAACCGTATTGTTAACTAGAACCCAAACACAGAGCCCTGCTGGCAAATATAAAAAATACACAGAATTTAATCTACAATAAGGATTTTGCAGTCTTGCTAAGCTAAGCAATTTGAAATTAGTCATTCCGTTTCTGTCCACCAGTACACAGTGACTGTCTTGAGGATAGTGTGGGTAGAAGGACAAAACATTGAGACTATAAGGAGGCTGAATTGCACTATTTTTTTAATGCTCACAACAGCACGTTCTAGTGATAGTAGGAGGAAACCAGACAAGCAATTCATTCTATAGCTACAGTAGTTCAGATGTCAGGACTATCAAGCTGACAGTTCTAAAAATACTGAACTATTATTTTTGCTCTTTGGCAGCCATTGTTTCACCTGGTCCTGTTCTGTCACATAGGGACCCCATGTGTTTTGTTAGCCATTGAGCTGAGGCAGATGCTCTCCAAAGTGCATTAACTATGCTTCGGCACAGAATTTGCAATCCATGGTCCTAGAGGAGCAGTGAGTCTAGCCCTTGCTGTGTCAGAGCAAAAATACCCAATTTTCTGCAGAATCAATAACAAGCATATGAACAGATGAAAGACGAGCCTAACAGATGAACTCTAAGATGGGAGAATCTTAATGGGCTTTACAGAAGTAAGGTTTTAAATGAGGGTGGAAGAATACAGGAACTGTGAAATCCTCACAAAGATGCATTATTTAAAGCCTTTCTGTCTCACCTCTTCTCAAAGGGCTTACAATGTATGTTACCTTTGAACCCAAAATGTTAGGCTAAATGACAGTCTTAATGTCTTGGCTTGGGTCTTATCAATGCTATTGCAGTTTCTCTCGTGGCAGTCACTGAGTTGTAATCAAGTGGGTGGTGGTAGCATGAATTAATCTTTGGGTGCTCTGAAGGAATCCAATGCCCTGTGTGTGTTCTGGGCAATATATGCAGGGAATAACAGTTACAAACTACTGCTCTGAGTCTGGCTGTTCCTATTGCACTTGGGGCTCTATGCAACGCATGCTAGTTTCCCACATACATTAATACAACACTAGTATCACACCAGTACCACACCCTTACTGGAAAGAATTTGACACAGCAGAGTTGCGTTTCCTTTGGATCTTAGAGTTGTGATCTTAGATAATATTTCATCATTATGAACTACCATCTCCAGTAAATCAGGAATAAAAGCTAATAGGAATTGGGATACAGGGTGCAGTAAACCACAAGCGTTCATGCTACCATGTGTCTTTATTAGCATATTAATTATATTGACGGCAAAAAAAAAATCACAGTAAAGTGCTACTGCAGTTGCAGAAGGAAAAGGAGTAACAAATCCACAAACAGCAAGCAATACAAAAACAAGGAAAAGAGTGACGGATAATGTTTTTACAGGTACTGACCAGCAGAAGGTCTCTCCACTGAAGACTCTAACAATCTTGGTACTGTTTGCATAGTTGAGAAAATCAGTTATATAAGCAAGCAAAGTAAACACTACTCACTTCTGCTTGTCTAAAGAGGAACAAACAAATAAAGAAGCCAAGTGTGATGGGGAAGTTAAAATGAACTGAAAAAAATAAAGATGCTATGAATAGAAGGAATCAAGTGCTAGTCGGTTTAAATCTATCTTGTACAGCTACAAGGAAGATCATGGAAACAAATCACTCACAACCTGACAAGGAAATAAGAAAAAGGCTCAGGAAATAGAGGTTGTGGCATAGGGTCTAAAGGACCAAAGATTTTAAAACTCAGTTGGTTGGACAGAGGGCAAAGCTTTTGTTGTTTTGCGGTATGCATCTGTATACCTTTTGCTGAATTCTGCGCATTTTTACTCACAGCACCAAAAAAAATGAAATTGCATTTTACCTTTTAAGCTCTGACTCACTTCACTAAAGGGTCATTGCCCAGACAGTCTGAATGTGCCCAGCAGACAGAGAGTACCAAAAGGGAATATAAATTTACATCATGTCTGTGTCGTGACAAAAGAAAATGTAAAGATCTCAGCTTCTCAGGGGGACGCTAATAGGGATCCTTTCAATCTGTGCCAAAAGGACGTTATTCAAAATTCATACTGGGATGTGATTTGTGACTGACAAAATCTTTAGTACTGAGTATGTCTACTCATTGGCTGGAGTTTGCTGTATTCCAGTGCTGCACAGATTTAAAAAAAGGCTGAAAGAGGAAAAGGTTGAGAAGAGCAAGGAAAGGTCTGCAAGGTGCAAAGCAAAGAAGGGGAGTCTCTAATAATTTCCTAATTCCTCCTCTTTTCACCCACATGAATCATGCTATGCAACACTGAGTTTGTGTGCAGACTCAGGGGTAAGGGAGGGAAGACATGCAGGTATTTTTGCTTTAATCTGTCACCTAACCCCATTAAAAAGGCAGGATAAATTGGATTCACAGAAATTGGCACAGTCTGACTGTGATGGTATCAGAGCAGTCTTTAGTGAAAAATACAAGAACTAGGTGCTTAGAAAGAGGATGACTCTTCAGCTGCTTTTTCACAAAATTGTGAACCTGGCAGCACAGCAGGGCCCATCCTCTTCACATTGCACCTCCTGCATTCCCCCATTCCTGTAAGGACCATTAGGACATCGGTGTTAAAGATGTGTCTGCTCCACATACGCGTGGGTCAGCTCAGTCTGAAACACTTAAAAAGGAAGAAAAAAAGACCTGCAGTAGGCTTCCTCAGAAAGCTGTGTTCCTGCAGAATCTGCTGCACAGGTTTTTCTTTTACTTCTGAGGAGGGGCCACAGGGGTAGAAAGAGGCTGGCTAGAGGGGCTGCTGCTCCGCTTACCCCTTTCTCTCTTTGAGTTTTCATTGAACTTATACTGAAGTGGACTTCACAGGTTTTCAGATATATAGATGATAACAGCCTATTAATGCATCCCACTATGTATTTCGATAACTGTGTCCAGTGATTCTGCTAAAGGGAAAAATTGAGGTAGTGCCTTCATTTGTGCTGTGAATACGATCCATCTTTTTTCTGTGTCTGGGGCTCTTACTGCAGTAATCAGCTCACATAGACCATTTGCAAATTTGAAATGATAATATTTTGTGATTCTTTCTTTGCTTTATCTTTCTGCATGTTTAGTCACAAAACATATGTCGTCAACCGCGGATACAGCTTTTACAAATAGATGACTCTGTCTTACTGTGCACTGTGATGCATTAGCTATCTTAAAGTTACAGATGCTTTATGGTTTGTAGGTCTTACTTGTCCAAAGCTAGTGCTTTCTGAAAGCACAGAGAATTAACTTTACTCACCTGTCTTCCTCTCTTTCTGGCTGTAGCGTAGACTGGGTGTAATCTTTATATAAAATGCCTTGACATGGGAGTTTCATTATTTTACGTATATCTCAAAATCAAAGCAAGCTTTCCACTCACCTGTAGCTCGCCCTTTCCACTTCCCTCTTTCTTTAATACAATTGATGTGATTAGACTTCTGTTATAGAAAAATTAAAGTGATCATCTGAAATGTCCTTACATCAGATGAAGATCTTGTCCTTTCTAAAGTGTTTGTTTTCAGTTCAACATATATGTGATATGTTGATGTTGTCACATGAAAATTTCTTCTTTGTATTAGTAAGCCTGAATCACTATTGTATGTGTATGGTGGTGACGCAGTGGGTTGCTATGAGGGACAGATTCCTCATTCCAGTTTACTCAAAGTCAAAACCAGGCACTGCATGTTAACTACCACTGGTTTTGATTATTTGTTTATTTGTTTTGGTTTTCAATTCAAAGATGATGTATTTGGAATAAGTGGTCTTTTCTGCAAACAATACTTGTCATGCTGCCTAGCTTCACCTGGTTTTATATAACTCTTTACCAAATGCACATAACCAAATAAAGGATCTCCTCACATTTTAACGCTTTGCTATTTACTTTATTAGGATTTCTTTGCAGTCAAGGAAATTTTATATGTTTCTCTGTGTTGTTTTTTATCTTTTTATGATGCACTAGAATTATAATTTCAATAGGCAATGTACTTATTTATTGGGAAAATATAAATAATAAGCATTTGAGGCTCAGGTTTTGTTTGTTTCTTAAATCATTTTAAAGCTGACTGGTAATCTATTAGTTATATTGTGCAGGATTTATACCTAAAATGTCAATTGCAATAAATAGGTTTTGTTTTGCCCGTTTCTTTTATGAGGAGAAATAGAGTAGCCTTCTGAGGTTCTTTCATTTTTTAGCAATGTTTTTTTGCTATGTGTAAGTAACCTGAAGAAATGATACCATTTACATGTTCAGTGAGAAAAAAAAAAGAAAACAAAGCATTTAAAATTAGCTGTCTTCTAGTCTTGGTAACAGGCTAGTTGTAGATATAAGATCATTCTGTATATAATAAAATACCTGTAAAGGACCAGTAGCTGTTCACAATGACTCTGCTTGGAATAAGCAATGAAAAGGTCACACTTGTGATAATAAATATTCATGTAATTAGGTTATATACAGCTACACAGAATACAATAGCACCAATCACCATAAGTGATTGGAGTGTTTTCATCAAATTGAGTGATGAATGAGAGATGAAGAATATTGCCAAGTGGAATGTGTGCTTTGAATACCCCATGGTAGTTTTTAAAAGTGGCTGTTCAAACTGTTGGGATCATTTAAAATCCGTTTGCCAAACCCTTGCTTTTCTCTTGTCTTTTGTATAGTGCAGTACTCCTTGGCAAAGCATGGGTAAAGTTGCTCCCATTCAGCAGCTTTTTACATCCTTTTGGTATTAGAAAAGATATCTGTACGTGGCACAAAACAATAGAGCACTAATCTGCTTTTACAGTTTTCATTATAGAAACAAGTCAGGTAAATTAGTCACAACTTTTCCCTGTGCACAGGGTGACACTACCTGTATTCCTTCCCTTTCTTCGTTTTTGGTAAAGGTTAAGGCATCAGTGTTCGTATCTTGCCTAAGTTCTGTTTTAAATTATTACTTTCTGCTTCTTAAATTCCTTCTGAAATTTCAGCAGGATTCAGCACTCATCTTCATCTCTAGTCCTAAACCATTGTGTCGTGTAACAGTGCACAGCAACATCTGTTCAAAAGGTCTCTGATTTGTAGTGATGCTGGTTTCTAATGTATAAGTTACAAAATACAACATTATTATTCACCACATGTATTCATTTATCTTCCACTGCATTACAGTAGTTTAAGCTGCAAGCTTAGCTCTGCAGGCAAGATACCAGGTAGGGAGATGGACAGTCCCATGGGGCTCTCCCTACATTTATGTTGTCTGAGGAAAAGCCTGATGTTCAGCTCTTGGAGTGACAGGAAATTTTGCCTAAAACAACTAATTTGCTTATCAGATTGCAATGCAAAATTGCAAGTATTTTATAGAATAAAAAATCCTGAGCAAGGGGATTTAGTAGACATGTTCAAACATGCCTAAAAATACAGCAAAAATGAAACACTTTGCAGAAACATACAGCTGCTCCTTCTTGGGATGAAAAAAGGAGTGTTCTATCCAAGGCGTTCTGCTGCAAGTGAACATTACTGCAGGAGTTACGATATTATTACTTATGTTATGGCTGTGTTAAACTCTGCACTAATGTGTAAAAGAACACCTGAGTCTGGGACCTGGATTTTATTTTCCCTCTTGGTACCTGTTTTTTAGACAGTAATGTTGCGTTACAAGAAGCTGTGTATCAGGTATGTTAGTTACCTGCACGCAGTTAGGAATCAGACTACGGCAGAAGGAATCAGGCCCTCAGTACTGCACCACACGTACTGCATATGTTGTCCTGTCATCTAGAAGCAGCCTAACTGTGGCAGTTGAAGGCTGTTTACAGTGCTGTAACAGATAAAAAATCTGCCAGAATCAGGAGGGCGCAACGGAAGTTTATATATTATGTTTCAAACACATCATGACTGAGATCTGACACTTTGCCCACAAAGCACAAGAGGATGAGGGCTGTGATCCAAGTAGAAAAGTGAAGGAATTTGTAACAGCATTACAAAGGAGCTTTCAAACAGACCAGGCGGTGACTAAGCACCCGTGCCTGCTCAGGCATACTTGCTATCATTGCAGGGAGTGGGGACATCAAATGGGTCACCTCTGAAAGGCTTGAAGAGAGAAGATATGTGACTGGTTGTGATTGCCTTCAGCACATACGGCATTTATAAAAGCCATGAAAAAAATATGTTTTGGGATATTGGACAAGAATAAGCTCAATTTAAAAAGTTTCTCATCAGAGACAATGAAAAATGTTAAATGAGATAGAAATTTTTCATACTCACCTATGTAGAGGCAATCATACCTTTCAATTTCTTCTTGTTCTGCGATGTGGGAATAGGGAGAAATTCTAGCTTCTGCTTCGAGGTGAGAGACAGATGACTTGGATAAAACCTTGAGCTATTATTATAGAGAAATTTCCATCTGTAACTTTGTTGATTTCCAATTAGAGTCAGATTATAGCTTCTTTCATTGTTTTCTGCTGTCGGAAGTGTGAATGAGTTTAAAATCTCCAGCGATTATTTCTTCTCATCTAGTGCTTGTTTATTTTCTTAAAAGCAAAGCAGAATGAGAAACCATGCAATACATCAGCATGCATATTTAATTCAAAGACTACTTACTTCTGCCTGGCTAAAACTAATAGAGCACAGGAAAGACGTTTTTCTGTATTGTTCTCGTGCTGAATTTTTGTTAAGATTTCATAAAAAAACCATTAGAATCTTCCTGTCTTATTGTTGATAACTGCAACAAGGGCTGTTCTTCCAGGGGCTTAGAAAGTCTGATGTTTGTTAAGGAGATCAAACTCAACCTCCTAAGAAAGAGTTTACTTGGTTTTTTTCTGTCTTGCTTGAATGTCCTGATCGCCTAGTTTTGTTATATTTTAGCTTGTTTTCACTAAATTTGTATTTTGCTTGCAATTATATGTGTAATTATTATTTTTTAGATTATCTTTATAATAAGGAAACTGAGATTCTCAGGCAGGGAATTGGATTTTCTGCCAAGCTGTCACGTGTCTGTATAGACCAGTAGTTTAAAATTCACATAGGTGGATGAAAGAAGTGCATAAGTAAACACGAAATTGAGTTGTTAAGAAAGGAAAGTGTTGTTGGACACAGTAAGATGATGTCAGATGGAAAGAAGAGCTTATTTGTCCATGAATAGGAAACCTTTCAGCACTATTTCAGAGTATGTAAATTAGCTATTTGTGGACATATCTTTATGGACATCTCTTTCAAAAGGAATTAAATAATTTTTAATGCACTGTCTGTTTTCAAAAGAAAACATAAAGAATGCAAACAGATTTGCAAAGACAAAAAAATATTTTAGATCTGCTACAAGAAGAGAAGAATAATACATTTCCTATATCTTCAAATGAGAAGCTTTTAAAGACATCTTGTTACTTTCATATTCTTAATTTGTCCTTTCTAGTCACTAGCAACTGTACTAGCCACTATTAGCAACTGCCATTCTCTACTCAGTCTAAAACCTTTGCCTATATCAGAAAAATAAGATCATATATCCGGTCTCTCCAAAAACACTTCTCTCTGAATTTCCTGTTTGTCAGTCAGATAGGGCTCATTCAAAGCCAAATTCATGTGGCCAGTAATTTTATTTTGTAATAAATGGAAGGAGAAACTTCCATACAAGGAATGGAAAGATCTCATGGACTCATGGAACACAGGACTGGAATATCATTTACCTGATTCCTGAGGGATTTCTTCAGCCAACATCTCTCTGACATGCCTTCATTTGCTTGCCTGTCTATACTTAGGAACATGTAGACACCCCTCCCAGAAAGTCAAGTCTAGTCATTGGAGCACTCAGAAGAGTACACAGAATTTTTCTTAATGGACACTTTGCACTTTATTAATGTTATCTCCTACTTCCAGCAGTTGAATGAAAATCTCTTTCCTCTCTCTCTTTTTCCTCTATTGCAGATTAATTTAACTGATTATTCACTTGTGGTTGTATCACTTGAACACTGAACATATATGTCTAAAGTGTTTTATGAATGAAAGATCTTGCTAGGAGAAAAAGTCTGGAGAGAAATAATGTCAAAAGCACCTTGATTTTCCTGGGCTGGGTTTAAGGCTTATTTTTTTGGGAGAGGATGATTATTTACCATGATCTGGAGAGGGATGTTGAGCTCAGACACAGGACACCGGCTAATACCAGGAATAAGTAAAGAATACTCTCTTGTAGGTGTTCAGTTACCCAGTCTTTATCAATGTCTAAATCGATCTGTATTTTGTTGAATACAGTTACAGCTTCTGCTTTCTGATAATGGTGGTGTGCTGATGAGAGCTAGCTGCAGTGAAGTGTTGTGGGGGAAGAAAAAGTAGAGGGGAACATCCTCTTCATCATGTAGGTAGTTTTTACTGTGTGTAGCAATTAAAAATGCTGTAGTTAAGAAGTTCAGAAGAAGAAAAAAATCCCCCAAACCTTTCAACTTACCATCATAGCTTCAAGGGGCACATGAGAAAGAAGGTTCCTCCTATTTCACATAAAGGTTCTAAAAACAATTAATGGGATTTTGAACTCCCTGAGCTGTTCTGAAGTCAAAACCCCAATGCTTTTAGTGCAGAAGAGGTAAACAGTATTGTGGCAGATTTTAACATCCTGTGAGTAGGATGCTAAATGGGTTATGTTTTTGGCATGTTTAGATACGGCAGACATTTAAGAAATAAGCACTGCCAAGGTCTAATTATTGCAAAATAATTACAGCTGTTGAAGTTGAAGCTCAGGAAGTGTGAAGTGCATTCAAGAACTGCAATTCCCTGGAGATGTGATTAGCTCACAGTCACCACCCTTATAGTTCTGCTTGGAGTTTTTATGTGTAAGAAAAGATGACAGGATTGACAGATAAACACTGGTTTCATCTGCGTTGCAGATTATCACAAGCTGATTCACGAGTAGAAAACTGACCAACCAGTCAAGAACAGGGTCTTGTTGTATAGAAAATTATAGAGAAATATTAGCTATTTACCTGGAAAATGGGATATGATACTCTGCAGTGGTGTATACAGAAATGTACACCAGTAATTGTGTTCATTCCTTGGCTTATAAAACATAAGAGGATAAGAATTTTTACACAAGCCTGTGTTTCTGCCTGTGTGAACTAGATATTGACCTCTACCTCTTTGTGCATAATACTCTTCTGTAGGTGCTTGTTATCTCTGTGTACTGGAGTTTGCAAGCATTCACCCTGGGTTGGGTTTTTGTTTGTTTGTTTGGGTTTTTTTTAAAGTTGCAGTGTTTTAGCACACAGTAAAAGAATATTTAGGGTGAGGACAGAACACAAGTATGCTATTTAACCTGTCAAAGTTTTGCTCTTCAAACTGTTATAGTGACAGGAAATTTCTGAGTGAAGGCCTCCTCACATGGGGGTAGTATGGGGCACTGGTAGCACATTGTAAAGACTTCGCATACTGCTGAGAAGTTAACCCAGCACAGTTATTAAGCATGTGCAGACTCTTACCCCAAATCTTTTACCTAGAGTGAGGAGATGTTTGCAGTGAAACAAATAACTAGTATTCCTTATAAGAGGAGAAAAAAGAAGCAACAGAGGGAGTTAGGGAATTTCAGCGACAGCAGAGTGTAATTCCAATGTGGGTCCTTGCACTGGGAACTCCCTGAATTTGTTCTCCTTGTTGCTTGCCTTGTAAGTAGGTGTGATTTAACGTGAACTTACAAAGCTTGAAGAAAACACTGCGATCTTCCTGGAAGTTACACGATCTGGTGGCTGAGTTGCAAGACAAGGTGTAGGAGCAGAATGGGTCCGTGGTGGTTAGAAAAACTAATGAGGAATGTGGCAGGAAAGGATAATGATTTCCCTTATCTGTATTAGATGTTTTCTATTGGCTAAGCAAGATCTATCAACCTTCAAAGCTTAGTGGAAAAAGCCTTCAGGGCATTTTTGCTTGCTGCATAGTACTAATGTGTTTCAGAGCTGTTAAATATGTTAATTTTTAGTTATATTGGGGCTCCTGGAGTAGCCTATACTTCCTACAATGTGCATAGGTGCAAGACAGTAAACAAATACTTGTACAAGGCAAAAGACTTTATAAATAAGATGACTCAGGATTAAATTCTACCCTAAGCTTGCTTTTCTGGGTGAATATTAGTGTAAAGCGTAGCATGAAGGTCTGTGCACTCGGAGTCAAACCCTGTGCTATGATCTGCCAGATGCATGAAGTGAGAATATGTATGCACTTCATAAATTTTGAAAGAGTATAAATTGTACAAAGTGTGTGTGTGAAGAGGTTTACATTTTTGCATATAAACCCATGGTATGGTAAGCCTCTTCTCGCACACACCTTCTGTACCTCATCTCTGTTCTGAATAGTTAGAAGCACAAAGCCTGGTAGTAAGGGGCATCTCTGGTGGTTTAGCTGAATACAAAAAGGAAACCACAGGGGGTTTGTGTTAAGACCAAGATTTGAATCAAAGGTTGACTAGTCTTTTAGCTATGTCTGAAGATGAGAGTAAGACTAGTCTCTGGAAATACCAGTTTGCTAACTCAAGTTCAGACCTTTTTTGAGTCTACAGAAACAGCAACTTACTCTCTGTGTTCAGAAAATAATTTTATATACAACTTTCTGTAAATATCCACTGCAATCTAGTAATTACCCAGTCTAAAAGGGCCACTTTGGACTGTCTGAACTCAATACAAGATATATTAAACAAAATATCGATTGTAATCTGAATATGTTGGGGAAAACTGGACTATCAATCTTTTTTCTGTATTTTTTCCTTGTTTGATTAGGTGATAAAGGTCTGAACCCAGCAGCNATAATTTTATATACAACTTTCTGTAAATATCCACTGCAATCTAGTAATTACCCAGTCTAAAAGGGCAGTTGCAGGAATGTTTCACTTGTTTCACAGCATTATTTTTTGCATGAAAGATGTCGCTATCTTCTCTAGGGGCTGGTTTTCATGAGATGCTGTGTTTGTGATGTAGCAGATCCATGTTAGACATTAAGACTTCTAGCTCTATCTGTGCCTCTGGAAGGAGCATGTTAGGAAACAAGGGCTGGAAAAAGCTTCATGGATTGGTAAGTGACATTGCCATTGCTGTTTCATAAACTTCAGATCAGACTTTACAATGGTTAGGATTTTTGTCTTGACTGCTTTACTTGGAAAACTGTTCAGAAATGTCATTGTCCTGATGGCTAGAAACCTCCTTCTAATTTCCAGTCTCAGAGAATTCAGTTTATATGCATTTCTTCATCTACCTACTTTAACCTTTATCTTAAATTATTTGTTTAAATCCCTGATGTTTACCCTGAAGTGTATTTATAGAGAACAGTCATGTCCTCTGATTAGCTTTTCTAAGTTTCTTCTCATATAATAGTCTCTTCGTTCCTCTGACAGTAACTTTTTTTCTGTGCGTGTTTCATTCTCACTTAACTTTAAAAAGAATGAATAACCAGAGCTGTACTGAGCATTCCAGATATTTTGACAAAGATTAATGTTTTCTAGTCTCTTCTGGAAATGCCTGGCTTGATTCTCTCTAGCTTCTCGTTTACTGCTTTTGCACTTGCATCACGTTGGTGGCTCATCCTGTGACTGGTGACTAATATGCCTGGGTTTCTTCTCTCTGTGACATCTGCAATTGATGAGCTCATAGCTTCTAGCAAAATTTCCTGTTATTAGTCCTCTAGTGAGCTGAAAGGTATCGAGAGCTGAATGTATAAGAGTTGGCTCTGTCATGTTAGTGACCTAGATGATGTTCCTAATTTTGCTTGTAGCAACTTTGTACTTTATTTGTAAATCTGGGGGAGAGGGATTATACTTGTCTGGTTTCTTAGCTAGGGATGAAGTTAGTGAATTGCATTATAAAGGAGTAAACCAAGAACTCCGGACCTCCAGAGCTGCAGCATAGTTAAAGAGAATTACTGAGAGACAGAAGTGTCACACTCTCATATGCATGATAATTTGTACAAGGTGCACGGTGCTTAAGAAACTTAGACGTGCTGGAAAGGAAGAATCGAAGGCATATGAGGCCTCCCACAGAGGTGGCCACTTGACTAACTTTTACAGACAAGTCTCTGAGCATCTTAGAATCATAGAATTGTTAAGGCTGGAAGGGACCTTTAAGATCATCAAGTCCAACCAAGCTTCCATCAAGTCTTTTAAGCTTCAAGAAATTTTTTGAGTTTTAATTATCACAGCTTATGAAGGTTTGTGATAAAGGAAAAAATATTTTTCATTTTGTGTCTATCTTCCAATAAAACATATGAAGATAAATAGAGATACTAGCTTCGGGGTACAGCCCTCAGTTGTTTATTAAGGTACCCTTTGAACTTGAGTAGGATGGAAGAAAAGCTGAACTGATGAATATTAATGAGTTTGGCCTATGGTCCTCTTGAATACTGGGAGACACAGCCACTGGAGTAGAAAAAAAGAGGCAGCTGGTGGGCAGGAAGAATGATAAAGGCAGCGAAAAAGTGAGATCTGCGAAAATGTCCTTCTGTATTTAAGTTAGGTTTCCAGGGATGTATCAACAGGCACTTGCCACACAAACATCACTTTCAGCTGGGGCATCGGTGCAAACTCAGTCCTGTTTCTACAAACTTCACCTAAGGCCTTTCTGAACTTCTTATTAGCTGAGAATTCCCTGTGCTGTGCTGCACTAATGACTGTACCTGCCCTATAACTTATGAACACAAGGGACAATGATTGAACACTGTTCGTTTAACTTATTATTGGTAGCTATCTTAATTCCTCCAAACATTATACTCTGTTACTTAGCAGGTGCTTGTACAGTGCTGTATATTTAAAAGACCTTCAGCTTATAATTTCAATGATAAAGTGCAAAGCTGGGGGGGAGAATGATTGGTAACCAGACTAAGATTCAAGTGTTTGTTGGTTTATTTGTTTTTTATTAAAATATTCAAGGTCAGAACCATTTTATTCTTTTCAAAGAGTAACAGAGTATCTGAAGACTCTAAATTCTATAGGGAAGAAGATGTAAAAGATGAAGGGCAGGTAATTTCAAACACTGAATCTGGCAAGCCTGTTGCAAATTATACTGTGATGTATGATGTAAGTGTAGGAAGTGGAAACATTTTGAAGGGTTATTGATTTTAATTCTCAAGCTCATCACTTTTTCAAAACTAAGTTACAAAGGATTTTCTTTAACAGGGTGTGTGTACTTTTCCTGAAAATCTGAAATGTCTTGAAATGACGACATGTAAGCTAGAGGGAGAAAATAATACATAAGGAAGTCTGCAGGAAGGACACAGTGGGGTTTAATTACTTTAATATTGATTAGATAAGTATTTTGGAGGGAATATGTGTTTCTAAACAGGAAAGGTGTATCAGTAATCAATATACTATGGAAAAAACAGAACTTACGTCCCTATTCTTCATGGATATTAAGGGTCTACAATACTCACCTAATGCAGTGAGATGTGGAAATGCATAATGCTTTTGAAATCCATGTGTGTATATGATTCTTGAAAAACAGCCACAGGGAACTTCCAGCTGAACAGTTTGTAAAACAAGGAGGGGAACATAAGTACACTTGTAGATGAAGATAGAAAACAGGGATAAAAACAATGTAATGTTTTTGTAATACACTTGCATCATTGGTTTGTGTAGTCCATTTCTTGGAGATAGTAGTATTTCTTACTGAATGTGTGTATTACTATATACCGTAGGTATAACTAAAATGCAGAGTTTGACCTGTATTTAGCTTGGACAACTTCTGCTCCCTTTTCAAACCCAAAAAAGAACTGTGTGCCTAATAACTTCTCTAAGGCCAAAGGTACTCAGTGGCCTAATGAAAGAATTCTGCTCTTACCCTAGATTATTTAATACATTTATCTGTTTACATATTCATATATATATGTAGAATTATTTTGATTTCTTACTAGTTTTTTTCTAGATGCACTATCATAATTTTCCTAAGTGATATTCCTTGATGCAAACCCACTCTCTGGAATCTCCAGAAGCTTCCAACAAGAATTTAGTTAGTGCCAATTCCTCTTCCTCACCTCACAAAGTAGATGCTACTATCAGGTGGTTTCACTTTCCCAGTTGGAACCTAATTTAAACTTCTGACATGGAGCTAGGAGGAGTTCCCTAAATCCTTCATTATAAGTTTCCTAAAGCAGCCATTTGTTCCAGTAAAACTACCTTTAGAAGTGTGTCATGTAATAGGAATTTTTATTTTAAATATATGATGCTGTAGAAACTAATAAGACACTATTAGTAACAGGTAACACTTGCAGTTTGATTCCTTTCAATAAGATTAAAACCGAATTGTGTACAATACAATTTTAAAAGGCAATGAAATGAACCAATTCCTACATTTTAATCATCATTAGAGAGGATATTCTTTAGTGTATTTTTAATAAAATAGGATGAAATCTTATGTGCTACTGAGGAGACTATAGGCAGAAGCAAAAAGATCTGGATTGGAGAAGGTTATAACAGGTAATTTTGGGGGGATGAAAATTTACTTATTAAGTGCTGATATCTGATAATCAGAGTGACAGATATGAAGATGGGAACAAATTATTTCTAGAGTATAGTAATTGTCCTCTCATCAGAATGAATTTTTTTTCGGTGCCTTGAGGCTTAGAAATGTCTATGTTCTTGAACTTCAAGTTATGTTTTTTGTCTGACCTGAAGCAAAGGTTCGTAAGTTTGTCCAAAATCAGGCTGAGTAGAACTCCCTTTTTGACTTGTATCTCTTCTATTCCGAGTTAGCGTCCTGATACACAAGTTATACAGGCACCAGATGTTGGTCTTTAAGCAGAAAACATCAAGGACAAAAACTTTGCTAAAACCAGCACAACTCTCTGAATTGTTTCTTCCTAAGTGAAATGGACTTGTCCTAATGCAATCCTCAGTTGCATTAGATCTAGCCAAACTCTGGCAAACTTCTAAGTGGCATGGTACCTTGTATCCAGCAGGAGGCTACTGTGCTTACAACTTTTTACACGCATTCTGGAAACATTTTCCCTTGTTTCTGCAATGTAGCCATCCCTCAAGCAAATGAAGTTGCTGTTACAAGTACAAGGTTTGAGAATAATCTTTTTATCAAGTAGTTTATTTTGCTCAAGGTTAGCACAATTAAGTGCTGGTTGCAAAAAACCACATCAACAAAACCTTTCTCCAGCTCTCTCTTGTTAGCCTTCAGCATTTTACATTTAAAACAGAAACTCAAATTGGTTTCAGCTGAACTGCTGAACTCTTTCTATTTTATATGGTTATTTTGAAATTGAACAACAGGGATGAGAGTGTGGGTTTGGGAACACTCAAACAACAGAATTGTTTATTCCTTTGCTGAGTTCAGAACAATACCTTGGAGTTCTTAGCAGTATCAGTGGGTTTTTCCCTCCTCTGTGTGAAAGATGATGAAATACCTAACACAAGTAGTCAGGGAAGTCCAATATTTTCAGTGCTGTGGGACAGATGCTAGTTTTGGATGACCTCCAGTGGACCACTCTCTGGAGTCACATAAATAATTCTTGAAACTGACAATTACAGCAGTAAGCCACAGTATATCAATTAATGCTTGAAGAGTTGCTTAAGAAAATCCTTCATACAAAACGTTCTTTTGGTAATTAACTGAAAGGATAATTTTCATGTGTTTAATGAAGTTGAATACATGTATTACTTAGGAATAATGCTAAGTATTCATTTATTTTCTTTTCTAATTTTAATTATAACGTGCAGAAGCTTATAATAAAAATATTCACCTGATAAATGCTTTTTTTTCCCCTTTCTCTGCTTTCAGTTTGTAAGAACATAGAAAAGCAGTAGATACTTCAAGTGAACTGGGTCAGATTCTCATGTTCAGCAAAACCTTATATCTCTAGTGAAATCAATAGACTTATGGGAGTTTACTGTGAGAATCCAGTATTAAAAAATACCCTCAAAATCAGATTTTTTCCTTTAAAAGAAAAAATGATGATGAAATATATTGTTCTTTTATTCTGAATTTTCTTTCATGCAGGGTTTTAGGCCTTTTTGAGTTTATTCCTTTGGAATAAAGCCATATTGCAAAATCCTTTGTGAAATTGAATAAATTTTGGGTTTAGAGTTTTGATTCTTCTCACTTACTCACACATTAGAGTAAGTCTAGTAAATTTAATTTTGACTCTTGTTTTGGATCAAAAACAAGCTCCAGCTCTTAGTGAGGAAGACATGGGCAGGCCTGCATTATGAAACAGAGGTTCTCCATGATGTTGCTTGCTAATTCTGATGTGCCATGGTTCTGGTGTCCTGTTTGGCCCTCATCTCCCTCTCACTTCTTACACCTTTGCTGGGTACTCTGGGGGAAAACAACTCATAGAGTCTTGGTTTCCTCTTGATGTGGGACCAGAACTGCAAGGCAGACTCTAGGCTCTGCCGTCATTGTGTATGCACTTACCAGATGAGAAGTTGCAGCAGCCTAAATATTAGTTTAAAGCCATTAGTACAATTATTCTGACTAGGCCAGGCATACGGCAGGTGATTTTATTTCCCCACAGGGTTCAGGAAGAACTGAGTTAGACCTCCAGGGCCTAATTCTCATTTCCACAAAGGCCATATTGCATGTCAGGAAGACCAGTCTTATCTGCCTGATTTTAAAAAAAGACTTGATTTTTTTTCAGATAAAAGATACTTTATAGTTTTTTGTACATTCTGAGAAGCCCTCTCTAATTCTTTGACCTTCATTTTTCTTTGGCTCTTTTGTCTCTGCAATGTCTTCCTCAAAACTCAGGCTCATCTGCAGTGTATCTGGGGTCACACTGGGGAGATGGCATAGTCCAGTCAGTCTGCTCTCTCCTTTGCAAGAACTTTCCTTCTTAAAATATGAATGCAGAAGACAAAAACGGTCTTTAGTGTTTTAATGATCATGCCATTTTCCACAGTTTTTCAGTTCAATACTTTGCTGAAATGTTTGCTGATCTTACTGATAGTTTCAGTGTAACACATTGTCAAATTTGTACTGATAATTTAAGATTTTGCTTTAAGTTTCTCTAGGTGCTATCTACTAGATTTCTTTTTGCTTCTTCACTTGTGTTACCTTTCCTTTATTAATGGTTTTTTGCAGTGTTGTGGGAAAGTTCATGTTTTCTGCTGCTTGTCTCTTTTCCACATACTGCCATGTATCTTTCTTTATCTTGGTGTCTCGGACTAGAAGGCACCTCTACATTTGTTAAGGCACTTGTTGATTGTGTCGCTAAGACTGGACTTTGACATTTTAATGCTACTTTCTTGTAGTGGATCTAAGTCTAGTAGCAGCTGAACAGTTGTAAAATTGTTGATTTTTAATGTTGCACATGCTTATTCTGCTGCTATTTTTCATGGTCTTATTTTATTTTTGAAAATGTGAGTGTTAACATTTGGGTATATACGTTTTGATAATGTCTAATGCCAGTTTCCTCATTCCTTGAAAAGTTGCTGTAAATATATTTCCAGTATCTGTACAGTCTGTCTGGTTCTAGGAAACATCATGCAAAGGATTTTGATTTACTTTTGGGAACAAACCATGTTGGAAGTATGCCACTGCTTTGCTGCACTGTGTCATGCTCTACACGAGACAGATGAAAAATTATTTATAGGGAAATCACACAGTAGAAACTGTTCAGTACCTCACAGCTACTATGAATATTTTTACTCTGTAAATCACTAACTGCAAATTACTCTAAATGACATTGAAATAGTGTAGAAGTTAAAAACGTGACATAGTTTATGTAAATCTTTCAAGTGCTTATAATGTATTAGGTGCTATAAGATTTCTGCTGTGATCTCTTTATTTTAGCTGTGAATTTTGCTTCAGTGTCAATAAAGAAGAAATTTTAGTATATAGGAATGTAACATGAAATGCTGGTATGGAAACAGACTTCTTCACTTGTTGATTGTTTCATAGAGAAGTGTAGGAGAGAGAGAAAGTAAGAAGTAAAATATGCTTACAGGTATATGTGCAGCCTCTTAAAGAGTGAACTACAGGAATTAGTAGAGAATTAGTTCTTATTGCTCATTGATCCTAGTAGTTAATTCCCCAGAGATGGGGTCTCATGGTTCTGGTTCCGTGGAATTATTTGGAATGATATTGTCTTAAGGCGTGGGCTGAGATTTTTGGTTTGAGATGGGAATCTTAGTTAGGTCCATCTGTATATAATAAAATAATATAATAAAAAACTCTAATAAAATAATTTAAGTTGGAAAGAACAGCTGGAGGTCTCTAGTCCAGCCCTTGCTCAAAGCAGGTCAGACGAGATCAGGTTCCTCAAGCCTTTGTTTAGTGGCATTTTGAGTATATTTTTGGGTATCTATTTGAGATAGAGTGTCTACAGCCTGATTGGACTCCTGTTCCAGTGTTTGAACACTCTAATGGTTAACTTTTTTCCCTTAATCTGTAGTAAGAATTTCACTTGTATGTATTCATGTGGATATGCAATATGATATATATCTCTATGTCTGTAGATGTCTGCAGTACTACAGTGTGCACACGTACACATTGCAGGTACCACAGGCCTTTGTTATTAGAAGGTGCCTGGGACTCTGCGTAGATCCCCTCACTTTTTGAAGCAACCTGTGGAAATTTGCTCCATAGTAGACTGAACACAGAGTTAACGCTCCATGGCCTTTGTTCCTTCACACCAGTTCTGGTTGCTATCATAGTCTTTCTCTGCATCCACCTGAATTAACTCAAAATACCTATTTAAACTGTTTTATCTAATTAATGTGGCCTGAGGCAGGTTAGTATCACTGACTACCTTTGAGAAGAACTAACAGAAAGTTGCAGAAAACGCATCCTTCTTGGACAGCTGTAGCTGGTAGGAATATCAGTTTCTATCTATTGCTTTGGTCTTGGCCCCCTAAAGTTTGTCACTAAGTTCCTCAAGAACAGTTAAAATGTAGAGGCATCTGCAGTGCTGTTGGGAAAATGCCATAATAGCTAGGACTGTGCCACAGACTGTTTGTGTGATTGTTTTATGACACTTATCAGCCTGGATACAGTAAAAAAGAATATTCAGTTTTGGTTACAAATGCACACGGCTATTTAAATCATTAGCTTTAAAACAGTTGTCCGTTCTTCACTGCATTTAGAGAAAGGCTTTCATTAGTTTCATGCTATATGCACCTTGGTGAGAAAAACCAAAGGAGCTTTTGTTTGTCAGCAAACCCAAATATTCAGTTCCCTTGCTGAGCTCTGTGAAGCCTGCTCCTGAACACTTCTTCAAACACAGACACCTCAGAAGATCTTGCGTATCTATAAGGAGTTTTCTTCACCTTCTGCAAGTCCATCCCCCCCAGCTCACTACACCTGTCTTATAAATCAAAACAAGCAGAGTCTACTGACCAGCACTTCTGTTGCTATACACCTTCATTAATGTCTTCTGCCAAGCTTAAGCATCATTTATGATTTAAAATATACACTCTGTATATTATTTGTAGGATTTGGGGGCAACAGTAACATTAATGAAAGCTCCACTTTGTTAGTCACCACATGATGTTAGGATTATGTGCTTTAATAATCTTTGCATGGTGGATTTTGACAAATTATGCAACTGTGAAGCCTCTTTCTTCAGAAACTACCTATGTAATAGATGATTTACAAGTCACCTTTTTTCTCTCTCTGTATTTTTCTGCTTGCTTCAACAATTCCTTATAATTAATTGATTCAACCATTCATGGAAACAGACAGCATAGGAAATACTTAAAAACATAACTCCTGCTATCTCCAGATACCTCTCATTACATAGTGAATGGTTTCTATTGGTACATATTAATCAATAGAGAACGTAAATCCAAATGCAGGTTACTCAAAATGTTATACAAGCTTGCTGAAGTCTGCTTTATCCATGTGGTATTAAAACACCCCACAAGAGACTAGGATTCAGCTTCCTTCTGGCAAAGATAGCTCTGTTTTGAAGTGGGGGCACTTATTTTCCATGTATAACTAAGGAGTTATGCTTCCATGGAGATCCAGTTGTTGAAAATCTGGACCAATATTAAGTGAATGGAGAGTGACAACACAAGCTTCTCTTCCAGTGATCTGTTATATGTGAACAGAGGGTACTGAAAACTTTATATAGTTAAAACTGTGGTTTCAGATAATTGTGTTTTCCACTGCAAACCTGATATGGGAACTGTGGGAAATCATGTAGTGATTCCTAGACGTGTGAAAACTGAGTAAGAGAGAAATGTCTGCGAATCTGCATTAAAAAATCTGACATAGAAAAGGGTACTTCATCACTTATGTGATTTAATACAAGTCTAGCAGAATTTTTGGAGTTTCTGGTAAGGTGATTTAAACATCCCAGTGTTTGTGAATCTCATTAGGTTTGTTTATTCCTGCTGCATAAAGAAGTCCAAAAGCTTTTGGATGAGATTTTTTTTTTTTTTAAATGAGCTTCATTTTCTGTTAGAGGTCTGAAGGTGCTGTGGTCCTCCACTGTTCTTCTCCAGTTCTATCAGTATCACAGGCACATCCATCTCCTCTAGCTACAATTTTTAAGTGACCCTTCTTCAGTGTCTTTTTTCTTCAGTTCGGCTTCCAAAACTCAGGTTAGACCTATCCCTTTTATTAAATCTCAGTGTTTCTGAGTTGCTGTTCTGTCACTTCTGCCTTGGAAATTTGCTGCAGGACCTGTGCATTTTCATGCAATGCAGTGATCTCTCCAAAGGATCATCTGTTAGTGACTACAGTGACAAAAAAAACACAGAGTCAACAGAGAGTACGCTCTGGAGTGGAAGAAGAAAAGAAGACACAGTAACTCTCTGCCTGTATTTGCTATTCTGTCTCCTTTTTTACTCTTCTAGGACTTTTACCTGGCCTTTTTTGTTCTTTATTCACCATTTTCTTTTCTTTTTTGTAACATTTTTTCACTCTCTAAATTTTCTACAGATGAGCGTCTTTTTTTTTTTTAACAGTATTAGTTTTCTTTGACTTGTCCCTGCTTACCCTTACTTTTTGCCTCACCTCCTCTTTCTATGGCTTTTGCTCTTTCCCCTTTTCTTTCATTCATTCTTCTTCCTTAATCTTCCATTAAGCCTTCTCTCTCTTTTTGTGAGAAAGAGAACTTCTATCTCTTTACACTGAGTAATTGCTCTTTCCTTTCTTGAGTAATCTCAGTTCTCCCTTTCTTCCCCTCCCCTAATTTTAATCAGGTGGTAGTTTTACCATTGTAGCCCAAGGGAGTTGTTCCTCTCCCTTTTTGAGGGACAGGATCCCAGATGTATACTCAGAGAATGGGATGAGTGGAAATCATGTGAGAAGCAGCCATTCAGTCACTGTCTTGCTCATGTAAAGACTGGATTATATGAAGAATGCAGCAAGTCATCCATTTCCTTTTTATGCACTTTAAAAATTAATACTTAACTATTTTCTCTAGGTGTTTAGAGACACTGCTCTTAGCACCAAGATAAGCAGCAGAGTGGACTGTGCTCACATGTATTTTAATCTCCCCCTGTCCAGATCCAGTGTTCCTAAGTCTGGAGAGGGGGAAGGGTACAAGGGTTAAAAGCTCTGGCACACGCCACTAAGTGCAGCATGAGCTTTGTGTCATTGGACTGGCAGAGGCTGCATTGCTTTGTACACTTTTCAGTTTGTACCTTTATCCACCTCTGTCTTTATTGTCAGGGTTGCGATGTAGCGGTTAAAAATGTCTTGGGGCTGCCTGTGTCCAAACTTAGTAACATTTCATTTGCATCATTGTTGCCAGCTGAAAATCTCGAAATACTTATCCTGCTAGTGTTGATATGCCTATCTATGGACATTGCATGAACTTAGAGGGTGCGTTAGCAGGAATGGGCATTCCCGCAAACCTAATATGAGAATTCTTCAACGTGTCATCTCATAAAAATGGAGCAGGATTCAATTAGTCCTGCATTACATTTGTGGAGGCAGGGTATGCACTCGCAGTACCTTGCTTTGCGGCCTAAAATCAAGAGTAATTCACAGTGGAAAATGCTTTTTTGTTAGATAAATGTTAAGTGGCTATCACAATTTCAGCAATGTTAGATTCTGTATATTGCAAAGGCCAGTGATGATTCTGGCAAAAGAAGAAAAGTCAATTTAACCGTTTTGCATTTCCTGACCCCAAAGGCAACTAGCAGGTTAATAGTAATAACCACTTGCTGCCAAAGTATAAGATATGGTCTTTTCAGATATCTTTTTATTTTGGCATGTCCTGACATACATCCCTGCACCAGTCTATATCCCCTTACATCACTCAGCAGACATATTGATTCTGTGCATTCAGTTTAAGAGAATTATACGCTTTCTCTAGATCTCTGATGTAGAATGTTCACAAAAATCTAGTATTCCAAGAGGGGATGTGATATAATGGCCTTTTTTATATGAGATGAGTCGAAGTCAGGAATGTATTAATGATGCTCGCACATGAATAGTGAAATATTTTTTATTCCATTCTGTATAAATCTTTTACAGATTCATACAAAACAGTACTTCCTTTTTCAGGGCATTCAGCACATCCATTTTTATTTATAACACAATGCAGAGAGTCTGTAAAAGGCAGTTACAGGATAATAGAAGAAATATTTTCTCCTGTTGCTTACATGCAAACTAACCGTGCTGTTGAACCTGAGTATTTTTTTTGCTTATAAAATTCTATAAATCTAAGATTCTCTAAACATAAAATTTTTATTTTTTTTTTATGGTTCTGGTTATTCCTGGTATGTAATCCCTTTCAAAAAGCCTGCTAAATCTTAGCAGTAGCCACAGATGCCTCGGTGATAACAGCTGTAGTCAACCATCTCTACGGCAACAGATACATCTTGAGGAATCCATATGAGTCCTGGGTTGTTCATCTTTAGCAGGAGTTCATCAAACAAATAGATAATAAAGAGACAAATAACATCTTTTTATCATCACTAGGTCTGAAACGAAACAGTCAGGACCCATATATATATATATTTAAAACAATGTCAGGAATTACTAAACTTCCAAACTGGAATTTTCTGTATGAGTTCCCATAAAGTAGAGGATATTAGGTAACAGACATGAATGGAGATGGTAATATCCAACAGCCATAGTTTTTGGAGCATGTTCCTAATAAGGCATATTTTAAATACTCCCTGATAAAAGGTAACAGTAATCTTTAGCTGTAATGACCAAAAACCTCCTGCCAGATTGTCAGCACCCAAACGGACCTACACCAGAGGTTTCGATGTATCCCAGAGCAGCCCAACAACACCAAGAAGAACTGATATGCAAGTAGAAATAACTTCGTATTTGTCCTTTCTCAACATAACTTTACCATCACCAGCATAGGCTGAATTGGTTAAAGTTATTCTGTTAAAGTTGTGTGGTAAACAAGAGCACAATAGAGTACCTTTCATGGATTTTGCTGTATAAAGCCAAAAACAAGTAAAAGCTGCCATTATTAATTTTCCTGTTTAAGACAATTCAGTATAACTAATTTGAAGTCCTTATTACCTTGATTTGTTTAATTGTGTTTTAGGAAAATAGAGATTTATTTCTGTTAAGCTACATCATTTAAAATATGGATAAAAAATTAAATCCAGCTACAGGGCAGGGAAAGAGAAAAGGTTTCTGCAAAGAGAATGGGATTTATTTTTTTTATTGAGAAGCAAGATAATTGTATTTGCAGTTGACTTAACTGCAAATATTTTAGTTTTGTAAAATGAATCTTTGAATTGCAGTGCATATAGGTGGACTCTTCCATTTCATTAGTATTCTGGGTGGTTGGGATGTGCCAGCTAAATGCAGCCATCCTCTGGGAGCTTGCTGTAGTCATAGCAACGGGATTGCAGTTTCAAATAACTGTGTAGTAGAGGTCTGGCATATCTGAAACACAAGGTGCTCAGTAAACGGTTGGCTCACTCATTAGTCAATGTGTTTCTTAAAAACCAACAGTAAAATTCATTTAGTAAATAGACTAAGAAAACTCTGTGATGATTTTCAGTCAGTTTTACATGACTGGCAAATTGCTGGAAGTCTTGCTTCCTGTTATGCCTACCAAACATTCAGCATTAGAGCCAATCCTGTTGGGTAGCTGCATCTAGGGGTAGACTCACCAATAGCTCCACTAAGTCATGAGAACACTGTAAGTGAGAGATACGGTGCTGCACTATTAGGCGTGGCAGTCTCTCAAGCCTCTCATGGTTGACTGGAAGCTCTTTGAAATCACTACAGATCTTAAAAAGTCATCTGAATGTGGTCTGGGTTAGGCTGAAAGTACAGAAGAATGATGAAATATGGTGAAGACAGGAAAGAGATTTCCTTATAACATTCAGTAAGATTTGAGTATCTAATTCCTTTGAATTTAACTGGCAGTTCTAGCTGGAATGCAGTTCATTTTCTCAAACAGTTTTTATGATGAGGTCCAAAATTAAAAAAATAAATAAATCACTGGAATCAATTATATGGGGTTTTCACTCTGAACTGGATCTCAACACAAGTGCTTATCAAGAGGGAAAAATAAAATGAACATCATGAGAAGACAAAACAGTTCTGGCCAAAAATCATTGCTGATGCATGGAATGATGTGAACAAAATATTCTGAATACTGGAAAATGTCCCAAGTAATAATGACAGATACGTCAAATAGAGAAAGTACGATTAAAGCAGGAAGGATAACTGTTAGCTAAGTTAATTAAAGGAAAATATGCAAAGTATATTAAATCCAAGAATACTTATTTTTATATGAAAATTTTACATATTCTGAAGAATGTGACCAAGAACTTTCACAAGTTGAATATTTTGTTTTTCAAGGCTAAATGTCCAATTTGTTATTCAAATTACTTAAAAAGTTATACATAGATATAATATATAGATATATATTAGATAGAATTATATATATGTATAGTAGTTGTTGTGGCTCTGCATCTGATAGAGGCTTACCATTTAAATCTAGTAGAGCTGTTGTCAATTTTCTTGAACCCAATTATTCAGACACTGTAGTCTGCAGGAAGGATTGAAATATGAGCTACAGAGTTGAAAACACACTTACTACTTTCTAGCCCCTCCGCCAAAAGACTTCAAATGTATTTTCCTTAAATATTTGCAAGATACTTAAATAAGAGAATTAATGGAATTCTAAAGAACTTGACTTTCTACACAAAAGAATTTGTACTGACCTTCTTAAGGTTCTGCTCAACAAAAAGGAAAACAAATTTATATCAGATTTAAATCAGAAAAGCATAATTAAAACAAGCAGGAGAATCTGAGAACTTTCTCCTTTTTGTTGACATACTATGACTGCCTGATGTTTGGGGAGATTTGTGCAAGTTCCAAAACATTATGTGCCAAAAAAGTTTTTCACTGAGTGAGACATTTAACAAGAGCACTCAAACAGGCCATAGTCTTCCCCAGACCAGCTCAAAATGACTCAGAGGAATTGTGCAGTTTTGCAGCCCAGTTTCTCCCAATGTCTCCTTGCAAACCAGGCAGGGGCTGCGCTTATTTCTGATTTAGCCTGGCGGTTTAGCTCACCTTCTGTCTTATTCCTCTGGCTTGAAGCTGACTTAGTGAAGGCTGTGGAAGTTTTACCCCAGATTTCATCTGCAGTAGTATCATGTTACTAATTCCAAACCTTACATGCCATGGTAAATTATGTTGACATTTAAAAAATACCTTTATTTTCAATACAGCAAGATAAAAATGGTTTTCCAGTAAGTTGCACTAATTATCTTTTTTTTTTTTTTTTCTTGTATAGGGTGCTAAGAAACCTGAAGTGTCATTACCAAAGGCTGGTAAGTGATTTATTTCATTAAAATCTAAGACATCCACGTTTTTAGTGAAAACACAGTAAAATGCAGGTCAATTAAGCTAATATCACATTTTTATTTGAGTTTGATTAGACAAAGGAGAGAATATTGTAAATATTTTGGGTTGGAGTTTTATTTCCGAAGGCAGATGCATTATGTTGTTTTCAATATGGTTATTTCAGTGCATGAGACAGATGTTGTGTAGGCACAGAAAACTACTCTAGCTGTTCTGATGTCTGCGTAGTTATTCTGCAAGAATACATTATAGTTCTTTTAAAATTATTTTCATATGCCTACAGGAATCTGCAGAACTTGCCCTGTCCTTCAGGTTCATAAGATAAATCTTCTTTCAAAGTAAATCTACTTCTTGCTTATCTTTCTTTGGATAAGTAGTCTTTCTAATTTTTAGGCAGAAAAAGTCTCCCTTTCTAATGCAATCTATAACGATTGAGCTGCTTTTAAGTAAGTTCTGTCTTACAACTTTTTGGGGGTTTCATATGTAGTGGATGTCTGAGACTTTTGAATGCAGTTGCTTTCAAACCAGCAAGCAGCAGAATTCCAGATCTGAAATTGAATCTAGTAAATACTGTATTGAATCTTAACAGGCACTTAAAAACACTAGTAATCATGTTTGTTTATATGGCTAGTGTGTGAAAAGGTAAAACAATTTCTTGAGCATATGGCGGCCCAAAGCATCTATAAAAATGACTTGGAGGCCTCAAGCCAGTAAAGCTTTGAATATATGCTTAAGCATACTCCAGTGACTTTAACTGCTTCCTCCAGACTCAAGTGAAGCAAATCCTTTGCCTATATCCTAAGAAAATTTTACAGTGCATAGTTTTGTAGAGTGATTGATTGGTATATGCTTTACCACTTTGTGCTTCACTTCCTCATTAGTGTAAGCAACAATATGACTACTCCTTCATCCTTCACACTTATCTCCACAATAGATGATTAGTTATACAAACTTGCACTGTGTGTTTCATCTGTCTAATTTATGCATTAAGGTTGTTTCTGAGGATAGAAACTAAATGAGGGCAGACACTGCTGATAGGGTTGGCATCAGGCAGATGCCTTGGAATTAAATCTGAATTATCAGTATTGATACATCCCAGCTATCACTTACTGAAACACCCATTAACTAATGCTTGAGTAGGACATGTGCTTACATGCTAATCGTACTTTTCCCACAAGATATGTCCTGGCACCCCCCTTTTTAAGTTTTTGTCTTAATCGGAACTTATCTCTCATAGTGCCTGTCTCCAAGATAATAATTAAATATGTTTATCACATATGTTCTGAGTAATATAGTGTAATTTTTATTGGATGAAAATTTCTTACTATCTGCACATAAATAAGCAAATGTAAAAAAACGTTGAGTACAGAAATGTCTTGGTCTTATAACTTGTTATATGAAACACTAAAAGTATAAGCACATAAATAAAGAAAATGTAGTGTGCTGTCCTGTGTTCTAAGAATATCACACCTGTTATTTCCTTATTGTAGCTATCATGTTAAACCAACAGAATATTGCCTCTGCTACTTGGAAGTCCCATAGGTCTTAGAATATCTGCAGAGATGAGGGTCATATTCCCTTAATTTCCAATGGAAATCATTAAAACTGCTACAAAATAATGCTTTGAATTCTCAGTAAGTTTCTTCTTTCTGGTTTTCCTTTATGATTATGCTTGCTGTCGCATATTTTATTTTTTGTTTCTGAGGAGTCATAATCTAACCTGAATTCTGACATCCTTTTACTAACACAGAAATATTTACTCTACAACTGTTGTCTAATGAAATCTAGGACAAAATATGAAGAAAGTTAATTATCCACTAACGTGAACTATCTGCAGCTAATTCAAATTACCTCCTTTCATCAGATGCCAGACCCTCTAAAGAACAAATATTAATTTTTCTAGACATCAGGTGTCTAGTGCAAAAGATTTTCTAATTAATTAGTCCTTTCTTTAATGTTTACATCTGAGATAATTAAAGAATAATGCCATAAAGAAATACCCATGAAGATGAAGGGTTTTCTAAGGCAGTGTTTTTGCAGACAGTAACATAAAATGAAGAGTTTTCTGCCCACATTTCTTTGAAAAGATGCGCTCGTATGTAAAGGAATTCACAGCCATGAGGTATTAAAATGCTGATCATAGCTGTATCATTATAGCAAATGAAACCTTCTTTGTGTTTATGTTTTAAGATATATTCAGATTTTTTTGTTTATAACATTAAACACTATTGGAATACTATTTGTGTTGGAAACATAATGCTACTTGTCTGGGACAGAAAACATATTTAGTAATCTCAGTCTCTAGTGCTACCTCCCTTTGAAGGCCGGTGAGCAAGGATGCAGTCCTACAGTCCCAGTCCTGCAAGCCTTTCTTGGCTTCTTTGCTTCTCCCTGGTTGCTCTATGTACAAGAATAGAAGATGACTGAGCAGAGGCAAGCTGTAGTTAAGACATTTTAACATAGTTCCACAGGCAAGATGTGTATAAACATAATGCCAGAGCCTGGAGAAAATTTGAGCCATTACAGTGCTGCTGTAGCCCAATATTAATTGCTTAAGTGTCCACCATCAGGAACAGCCACAGTTTAGCAGTACTCGGGGTTTGTTCACCTTGTGCAGCAATTGATTTCTGTGGAGTACCTTGACAAATGTCAGCTACGTGATGAGCCATTACATATAGCCGTTTCCACTGACTTTGTCCTGTTTATAGGTCACTGATAGGGCAAAGCAGTGAATTGCCTCAAAGAAGGTATTTTTGGAGGTAAAAAATAGTATAAATAAGGAAAAACAAAATGTTTAAGCACCCAGAAATATGAAAGAGTAACAAAAAGTATTTCTGCATAAGGAAAACTTTTTTTTACAATAGTAATCTAAAAAATTGTAATAAACTCTTACTGAAGCTAATGAAACCACTAAAATGTACTCACTGCCTAGGGAGGCAAACTTATTCTGTGCAAAATCAAACTAGGATATTTCTAATTGTCTTTGTGTTTTATGCCTGCATAAATTATGTATTGTCTATATTATATGATTTACCATTACCAAAAATTCAGATAAAAACACAAAACATACAATTTAAAATTCTGATCATATATATGCTGGAAGGAGACTCCATGTTAATTAAGGTGGTATTTTGAGTTACATATATTGTAAAAAAACATTCTTTATACTAGCTGTAATTATTTATATCGTATATAGGTGTATAATTTCTAAGATAAATCAGTAAGGAGTTACTTTGAAACAGTACCTTAAGAAACAAGGTGGTATAAAAATAGTATTAGAACTGCATAATTGAAACTGCCTTATTTTTTTTATGATCTTTTCCATTAAAATATGATCTTGCAGTACTTTAACAATATTTATAGTTCTACAGAAGAAGAAATTTTTACTTTGTTTAATATTTTCAAGGAAGATGGTCCTGTGTCTCTTATAATTAAAGGATCATCCCAGGGACGATCGAAGTGCAGCACCATTCTTGAAAGAGTCCTATTGATGTTATGGATTAGACTGACAGAACCTCAAGATAAAATTAGATCTTTGTTTTCATATTTGAATCCATCCAAATTCTTCTTCCAAAAAATCTGTTTTAAAGTATTAAGTCAATTTTTCTCTGTTTTTACTTGATGATTTTCTCATGTATAATTACTATAGAAAACTTCCATAGTACAGGATTCGGAGGCTTTTTGGTGGATGATGCGTTTGTGGTTCCCATATTACCACTGATGTAGCAAGGCCACAAGCTATTACTCCCTTCATTCTTTACTAAAACCTCCCTAGGCAGCAGTTACATTTTAGTGGTTTCATTAGCTTCAGTCAATTTATGTGCTGGCTTTGCCTTTCCTCATCACTTCAGTATAATCTCGTTCTCCTCCCTCTATCAGCCTCCGTATGCTGTTCCTCAACATGCCTGTTCATGACATTCGCTTTGCAGCAGGGAAGAGGAGGAGTATATTCTGTGTATTACAGCATTTGGACTCAGAAATTCATCCTCAGGATCTAGCCCAGACTTTGTAAGCTATTTCTGAAGAACAAGGCCTGTTCTATCCTTGCCTGAGTACTGCAAACATTACATAGGTTGCAATGCTGTCATTCCCAGAGAGCTTGAAATAATGGAAGGCTCTAAGCTGCTTCCATTCAAAGCCGTGTGCTCACTCCTAGCTGAAGGGTGGAATGTCATTGCCAAGTATGCTCAGAATACGGTGATCAGGGAGAAATTTTACATCACATTAATAATAGAGGAGGCTTGTCAAACTTGAAGTAATGAAGGGTTTGGGGTTTTTGGTTTGTTTTTTTTTTTTTTTTTCCCTTTTTGCTGCCTTGAAAATACAAAGGGAAATGATAATGTTTTGGAGTTCAGATTGAAATCATGCTACTTGGAAAGAGATTGCATTAAACCTCAAAGGAGCTTCTGCCTTTAAACACATTGCTGAACTTCGCAGTTTGGCAAAATATGCTTACTCACACACTTCAGTTAAAAAAGACAGCTAAAAATAGTTAATACAATCTGAATATGCATAAAATAACTTTAAGGTGTCAAGCTATCTTCTCTGTTGTATGAGAACTGAAACATAAGCTAAAAGCATTAAAGGCTATGACACCCTTCTTAATTTTGCAAAGTACTGTCGGTAAGCAGTTTCTGAATTTTGGGTTTCGACCCATCTATGTGTAGCTATATGAAAGTTTGTCTGGTTAGTCCAAGAAAATTGGCTAGACACTGTACATACTGAGATGTTTGTCCTATCCCAAGAGATTCAAATGAGTCCAGGAAGCTGCAAGTTTGATGGATGAGGTCAGGTGGGGAGGGATCACAGCCTAAATACTTTTTACTGTGGGTCAATTCATTAACTACAAGAATGCACACAAAATTCGTATCAGTTCAGATGAAAAGTCTGTTGTGGAGGCTGATAAGTGCAGAAATTCCTTGTAGGTAAACAAATTAGAGAACACCCCAGATTCCCAGTGAGATGATAGTTCAGGAGCTATGACATCTGTATAAGATGCAAATGATCAGCATGCAGGTCTGGAGCCTAAGTGCTTGTTAAAATATTTATTTGTCTAGGTAAGAGCAGAAATTTGACGCCAGAACCCCTTTATTTTGTGTGAGTACCTTATCTGTTAAGTTAATGACTATTCTTGATGGCAAAATTTTGGAAAAAGGAATCTGGGAGACCCTCAAGGCAGAATAAATTATAGCTGTGTAGTTCCTGATAAATGTTTGTATAACCTGTTTATAAAATCCTCCAGTGATAGCTATACCATGACTACCCCAGGCAATTAATTTCACTGTTCCTTCATTACTGCCACAATGTTTTCTCAATCTCGAGAGTGATTTGTTAGTGTAGTTTTAAGCCCATTACACTTTCACTTACCTACTGTAACTATCAAGTTGAAGCATTCTCTGTTCTTTCAGTCTTTCCTTTGTATGTTTCCTAAATCTCTGGTTATCTGCCTCAGTTTGTCCATGTCTTTGCTAAAGCACAGTTGACAACTTCATTCACTTCACTGAAGCAACAGTAGTCTTGCTGAAGCCTTGCCAACAGTGGCTAGAGGAGAATCATTAGGACAAGGATGTTTCACGTTTATTGTGTGTATCTGTATGTGTATGCTTACACGCTGTGGTTTATGTTTATATGTTATATAGTTATGTTTTTGTGTTAGATATGTTTATTAAAACAGGCACAAACATTTATAACATTTATTTTGTTATATGGTTCTAATGGTGTGGCATTAGTGTCTCATGCTTCACTTGTGAACAAATTTAAGTCTGTTTTTAAACTTTATCTATTTAGTTTCAGATTGTTTTTCAGTTTGTCAAGATCACTATGAGTTCTAGACTCCTCCAATGTACATTGGGTCTTTCTTATTTTGATGGTAGCCGCATATTTATTTAATAAACATACTTTCTGTTCCTGTATCTGGGATAATAATGAAAATACTGAACAGAACCAGACCTACATATAGGCCTCTGTATCTCCAGTGAGGATGTTTTACCGTTTGATGGTAAACCATTATGAACTATTTCATAGGCACAGTAATGCCCAACATTTTTTGTACCTATTCTTTATTACTTTTGTGACAACTGTGCTTCCCTAGTTCACCTATTACAATGTATTGTGTCAAAAACTCTACTAAAATGAAATACACAGGATTTCTTCCTCGTTCATGTGATCTGTTGGCCTGTCAGAGAAGAAAATTAGAAAATTAGTTTGGCATGATTTGTCCTGGTCCAATCCACGTCAGCTCTTAGGTATAACCATATTATTTTTCATATGCCTAGTTATTTGTGATCAGTTTGGAGTTGGGGGGAAATTCAATGATTTCAGTTATACTTCCATAGCTGACTGGCTTATGTTTCCAGTATTCCCTTTTAATAATAGACACTGCATTTACCTTTTTGGGTTTTCAAATTCTCACAGGTATTTAATGAGGTTTAATATGTCTGAATTGTTGCAGCTAGTTCAGTAAATTCATCAGTCAGTAAGAGCAGCTGAGTTGTTTTAACCTGTTTTTCTTTATTCCAAGCTGAGATTTGACTCTTTTCTACAGTGTTAACTGTTCTAACCACCCGCTTGCAGTTAACATTGTAAAGCAGAAGTATCATGCAGCGTCTGAGCAGTCCCGGCATTCTGACAGCTTTCCTTCTCCAATCAGTACTAGGCTGACACTTAACTTCTCTTACTGCTAACATCTGCAATGATTTCTTGTTGTCTTTGATTTCTTTGCTGGCTTCTTTCCATCTTATGTGTTGACCTTTCTAATTTTCTTTCTACACAGTCTTCCTATATTTTTAGTATAATTGACCTGTTTCCACTTTCTCTGTGCTTCCTTCTTTTGCTTGACACTGGTGAGAAGCTTCTGATTTAGTTATTTTCAGCTTCTTTATTGGGATAGTTTGTGCTTTTTCTTGCACCATTAATATTGTTTGTGGAACAAACAAATCTTTGTAATTCTTGTTTCCTGTCATATGAGCTCTTACCTAGGGATTTGTTGAATCTATTGGGCTTTATTTTTTTAAAGTCTATTTGTTTCTATTCTGCTATCCAGCCTCCTTCCTTTCCTAAGTTTCATTAGCTCTCATACCACGGTCATTGTCATCCAAGATGCATTTCACCAATTCCTCTCTATCGATTAACTATACAACAGTCTTTGCACTGATTGCTTTTTTCTGCCTCCTGTGTGTATGTGCATCTGTAGTATTTATCAACATCATAACTTCCAGATTACCCCATGTTGTACTGCATTCATTCTCTTTTTAAAGATTGGGTAGCGTAAACCTCCATTATTGACTTGTATTGTGCCTTGGATAATTGTAGTATTTGCTCACAGAAGTTCTTTCCACTGCATTTCCATGGTTTAGTCATCTGCAATGGACACTAACATGTTAACACCCCAGTTCAAGTTCCCAGATTTTCAGCAAGGGTAACTTCCCAAATTTGAATCCCAAGACAAGTGTCATATGTGAACATGCTAGCCTTTTCCATTGCAGTGAAGTGCATCATTTACTAAGCTTCTGTAGTGCTAGTCATTAAGTCCTTATTATTAAGAGTTCCTATGCAGCTTCTCTTGTTTATCCCCCACACTTCGTGTATTCATGTACAGATTTCCAAAGCATTGGGCACATTGAGCCATCATTTGTCTCATTTCCTTCTTACAGCATGTCCAAGCTGCTGGGTTTTATGCTTTTGCATGTTTTTATCTGCATTATTGCAATCCAGGGCTACGGTAACTAAGGATGAATTTGAAAAAACTTCTGATTAAAACCTCTAGAAGTTTTTGATTCCAGCATAAAAAGATATTGTCTTAAATCTTCTATTTGCTGTCTTGACTCTGGGGACTTCACTAACAAAGGGCAACATCTGGAAGTTCAGAAGCAGGTTCAGTCCTTGTTGAAACATAAGAGGGAGAGACTGTTAATGCATAACAGTATTACATGATGTGAGACTACACCTTGTACTAACTGAATTTAAATGGTGCTGGTGGGAGAGAAAAGGGAGCTTTTAGTCATGGTTTTTAGACTACTACTTTAAATTTGTGCCTGCCTCCTTGGACTTTCAGAACAGCACTACTTTTAGTGCTGCTGTGTAGTTACATTATGTTATCATTCAAAGTGAAGTAGACGTTTTCCAAAAGAAGGGAAAAACATGTCCCTAGAATTACACAGTGCTCAATTTATCTTTATAGATATATGCATGAATTTTGATTTTGTGTATAATTTTCATTTGCCGTATGTGCAAGTCTGGTTAATCACCAGTTTATATTATGTGTTGTCATAAACAGGCCTCTATTAACACGCTTTTCGTCTCACAAATATGTGCTTTTCTCTACTGTTCCAGTCTAGAAAAAGTAGTCGACTTAGCACTTTCTTCAGTGAACATCACCAATTTAAAATAGTTAATTAGGGCATCACAGTATGACAAATGCAATATTGCTTGGCTTTAACAAATACATTAAGTGACTTAGGAAATATACAGTATGAACAGCAGGGCTAATTCTGTAATTTTGAAGACATGGAGTAAACTTAAACTGCACTGTGTCCCTACTCACTCACATTCCAAGGAGGTATGAGAACCAAAAGGCTTGCTGGAGTTACAGAGATGAGAAAAACACTTAGAACAATAGAGTCAAAAAGTGGCTGATTTTGGCAGGGACCCCTGTGCCTCTTGTACCAGGGAGCCCAGCACTGGACCCAGCACTCTAGATGTGTCTCAAGTGGTGAGCAGAGGAGGATTGCCTCCTTCAACCTGCTAGCAACTCTAATGCAGCTCAGGATGCTCTTTGCCTGCATTGCCTCAAAGGCACATGGCTAGCTTGTAGTCAGCTTGTTGCCCACCAGGACCCCAAGTTGTTTTCCACACAGCTGTTTTCCAGGTGGTTGTCCCCCAGCCTGTACTGATGCAGGGGGTTATTCCTCCCCAGGGACAGGACTTGACACTTCCCTTTGTTGAAATCCATGAGCTTCCTGTTGGCCCATTTCTCCAGTCTTTAGAGGTTCCTCTGAATGGCTGTGCACCCCTCTGGTTTATCAACCATTTCTCACAGTTTTATATCACCTAATAAATAGAAAGGGAGCCACATAAGCACAGTGAGATTCAAATATGTATCTTTTCAGACTACATGTACCAAAATCCAGCTGCACAGATACTCTGCTGTTTTGACAGGGTTCTGAATTTTCTGAAATGGAGAAGACAGTGAAGGTCACTCACAAACTCCCCAGGGGAATGCTCCCAGTACTTAAGTGCTCGAGAACACAATGCCCCGTGCTCTGCTGTTCTCGCTGCTAGATCTGGTTGCCTTCAGAGAGAGCACTCTTTTGTTCTTGATCTGGTGAATGACGTCTGGTTCCCTGGATCCTCCTTCCAGCCCTTCTTGTGGATGGGCATCACATTTGCTAACCTCCAGTCAACTGGGACCTCCCCGGTTAGTCAGGACTGCTGGTAAGTGATGGCAGGTAGCTTGGCGAGCACTTCTGCCAGCTCCTTCAGTACTCTCTGGTGGATCCCAGAGGGATCCCAGAGAGGCCCTTATTCATCAAAAATTGTCTTTCCGGGTAACGACTGCTGTGACTGGTATAAGTGAAATAAGAGAGAAAAAAGGGAAAGGATGCTCTGAAAGGGAGTGCTGTTTGTCATATGTTTAAAGTGGGAAATCCATTTATATCTGTTGGGAAATTAAAAATGGAAAAATAGGGACAAACATGATACAGTTTTTAGATTACAAACAATTTCTGGGAAGAAATTAAAACTAATTCAAATGAACAGCACAGAAGAGAACAAGACAATATTCAAGGACAACTAGGTAGAACAAAACTGCAGGGTAAAGTTAATTGGCATGGATGGGAAGTCTTTCTATCAGGTGTAAGCACTGAGCACATCTAAATACTGCTGAGAAAATTGACTTAGAGAGTATACACACAATACTTAGGTACCACGATGATTGCATTTCTGCTTAAATGGGAGATCTAGCTACCAGAAATAATTTTCCCATTTATTCATGTGTTCATGAAGAAAAGGACATCTAGAATTAAATCTGAAGGAAAGCTCATGAACTCCTGTCTGGAGCCTTCAACTTTAATAAGAGGACTGGCCCCTCAGAATATCTGGGCTGCTTATGGTCCCAGTTTATTCTGACTATTAACTCAAAAGAACTCTTTGTGTCTTTCCCTGATAAAGCAAAAAACATAGAAACCTTAGCAAGTCAGACTTATTAGGATTGTTTATTTTATTTTAAGTGAACAGTATTTTTATTTGCATTAGGTTTTTGATAACTGCTTTAACAGCCACCCCTTGACATGTATTTTGTGAAAATGAATACTTTAAATCATAGCTGTAAAGCCCCGTTTAATAATTTTTAACTACATATAGCAGACAAAACCATCATTATCTAACAATTAAGGTGCATGAATTATTAATTTTTAATAAAAAATAAACTACTTTCTAATTAACTCTGTAATCAAAATTGTTCCAGTATATAATTATATCTCTTAAGATTTCAAATCCAACTGGATTTAAATTGGTATAGTATTAAAATAAATTGTTTCTCTGGACTGCATAATTAATAAATGTGCAGGTCTTTATTGTGATTGTTTTCCATTAGCTAACTATACAAAAAAGTATACTAAGGTATGTGTAGAGTTCAGTCCAATGTATTTTTAAATTCGCGGAGCTTTCTGTACAGATCAACGAAAAAACCCTAGATCATGCTTCAGTCTCTATTGGTATGCATGAGCTGTTGTGGAGCTTTGAAGAGATTTACCCCTTGGCCAAGACATTATTAAGCTCACCGCTGGGATTTCTTTAGAAGAACAGCCTTGTATGAATCCTAGCAGAGGGGTTTTTCCATGGAGCTCGATGGAGTTGATCCTCTAAACCCCAATGGATGTCAGTGAGTGCAATGGATGCATAAATTCCATACGTGGTTTTGGAAGGTTTCCTGAATAGGTTCTAAAAATCTGAGAATAGTAATAAAAAAAACTGTAGTGGATCCACAGATCCCTATTCACTCTGGTTCCTTCCCATTTTCAAATTCTGCTCTGCCAGCCAGTGGTACATAAAATACATGTATATGTGTGTGTGTATATATATATATAAAAATACATGGATATGTATGTGTGTGAATCTACACACATATATGCATAGAAATATATATGTGCACACATATGCCCCTGCCTACATAGTTGACTCCCACCTCACTGCTCCATAGTCACAAAACAGACATTTCTTCCAGAGGTTTTAGTAGAATGCTTCTTTGTAAATGGACCATTTGTAAATAGCATTGTCAGGAAAATGTATCAGACATGCAAATAGAGTAATGTAATTACTTAGAGACACTCTGAAGTCAATATAAATTATACAACATGTTTTTTAAAAGTATTTTTTGGATAGCTCTAGGAATCTTGAATGGTCAGTTTCTCCAAAAGTAAAAATTCAAAAAATAAATACTCATAGCTGTAAAAGTGTTGCTTGCTTTTTAGACCTGATATAAACATACCATCCAATGCAAACAGATAAAATACACCACAACAGGAGGCATCCTAGGGACTAACCATGTGTTTATATGCCACTTATGAGAGTGTATATATAAGAACGTAAATAAAATATATGTGGACTAGTGGTTATGAATAAGCCTAATTTCTCCAGAACACATATCTTATGCATTGTATGTGCCCAAGCAAACATAAAAAAACCCCAAAGTGGCTTCATGTTAAATGTACTACACAGAACAGAAGGAACTCTGAATTATAAACAAAACCTATAACTGGTTATCCAAAATTTTAAATGCAGAGATTTATGACACTTTCTTAAACATTCAGTATTGTGGATATTGAAATAAAATGAATATAAATTCAGGATTTATTTTACATCTACTAAATCAGATTTAAGCTCCATAAGATCATACCATCTACTGGCAAAATTGGTCATAGCTCACTGTACATATATATATATATAATAATTTCCTCTGCTTTCATGGATAGTAAAATTTATTTAATGAAAGTAAACAGAATCTGGCACTTGGAAGCAGGAGGAGTAATATACAGCATTACTGTTCAAACACATAGCGTTACAGTGTTTTCCCCGAGTTGTTTTTGTATGAATGTCTTGTCCTGATGCCAGTGTCAACTCTTTGCCAAGGGGTAGCATATGTCTGGTATTCTCATGGCTGGCTTCTACATGGACAAGAAAGCAGTGACATGAAATCTCTGTGTATTTCAAGTATAAATTATTTAATTTAATATCTCTTGGGAGAGGACCCTCAAAAATATCCAGGGTATTTTCCTTGGAAAGCTCAGCCCCATGGGAATGCTAGGATCCCAAGCAGAGATTCTTCATTAAGCTGTATATAAGAAGAATGCACAGTAGCAATTGCACAGCTGAGTATTTGGCCACAAATGAAGAAAAAATAGTGTGGAGAGAAATGTGCAGCAGTACTATGCTGTGACGCTAGTGTTACAATACTATATTACACAAAGAAATGTGTACAAAGTATGGTTTGGAATGAAGTTGTCTTTGAAGAGGGAATAACCACTACACAGTTCTCACTCTGGTGCAAACCTCTGAGGAAAAGCAGAGAACTGAGGACTGCTTAGTTCATTTATATCTTATGCTTCAGTTGTAGCTTCAGCCCTGGCTTTTTATGGTATTAAGGCAGAAATATTAGCCTCTTCTTTTCAAATGGAACACCAATCCTTAGAGAAATTCTGAAACTGAAATTTGCAGCTGTCTCTAGTGTCTCTAAGTGGTTTTGAGGAAACGGCTCTGGATGAACCAGAGTTATGTGAACCTGTGTCCCCAACCTCATAAGCTGGCTGAGTCAGCTCATGGCTTATCCCAAGGATGAGTTTTGGTATCTGTCATTCTGTCTTCAAGCTGTCTTCAAGCTTTCTACCCTGCTCCTTCTATTTTATTGCACTGCTTACCTAATAAAAGGGTATAGTTTCACACTGTGAGGAATTTTTGAGTTATTTTTGTGGATTAGTGATTAAGTTTTTATATGTAACTGCTAGTGTCTCTCTTCAGAGAGGTTGAAATACAAGTTTCTCTTGAAACCAAGTTGAACACCTTTTTTTTTTCCCTTACATTTTGTACAAAACGTATCACGTAATATTTTTAACAAATAATATTTTTAACAAATTATTGACACCGTGTGGACTAGTTGCAGATGTGAACTATCATTCTTGTTCCTTGATTCCATGGTTTGTAAATTGATGTCAGCAGGACATTAAATATATATATCTCAAAATACTTTCACAGCAGTGGTTGCTACGTTATGTTTTGGGTTCTCCCACTAGAGTTACACTTTGAAAGACTGTTGACCTGTACTACTTGTAAAAAGGGTTTCCTCTACGTGTCATCTGACCACTGTTTTAGTACTGACATATATAACAAGAAATAAACTCCATATAGATAATTACTCTTTTTCTTGGAAGCCCAGCTTGAAACCATTGATACTTGAGGAAAGATTGTGTTGGCGGTACCATGCTAATTTGTTTATGAAATATGTAGCCACATACACAAAAATGAAAACACTATATAATCAGGATTTTTAGTGAAAGGATAGTCTGGTTTACCTGTATCCATACATCATATGAAACATAATAAGAACTACTTAAGAATGGAAAACTACTTAAAATGACACTCTGTACTTTCTCTCTTTAAAGTTTAAATTGCACTTTAAATAAGCCCATTCTAATTTAGGAATTTGGGACTAGAACTTTCACTAAAGAATGGGTGAATCAATTTTTAATCGGCTCCAGTAAGTTCATATTGTGTTGTAATTAAAAAGTAAAATTAACAGAGACAATTTAAAATTCATTAACATTCAGTGAAAAAAAATTCAATATAATCACGAGCAAAATTACCTTTGTGTTTGTTTGCCAAGTTGTGCAAGACTGCATTTTGGAAAAAACACTTTTCTGGCTAATATGTTAAAGATCATAAATAAATCTTTGCACACCCTCTTACTGCAATGTTGATGAATTGGTGTTGGCATTAATTGGTATGCTTGCATAATTTTAATTTATGAAATTAAAAATTGTATGTGAGCATGTTCTGCATAAAACTGAATTGTTTTGATGCTTGGTGATCTTTGTGTTTATTTCATAGTCATGATGTTACAATTAGTATACATAATATATACCTTTAGATAGTCATGTCTGTGAAAAGATTAGAAAGTTCAGTTCTGAAGTGTAGTACTTGGGGTTTGTTATTACGGCTCTTGAGTTGTCATAGTATCAGACAATACAGTTCATAATTTGCTATTTTTGCCTCCATACAATGGATAGAGTTGACAATGGAACACGTGAAACTCTTGTTATGTCCTCTGTGCTAGAGAAAACTGTGTTCAGACAACCCAAAGTTTAGCTGGACTTTATTAGTTTAGTGTTAATAAGTTAGAAGGTTATCAGAAGCTAAGATATGAAATGTTAGCAAGGTTTCTGTCTACTTTTCCTTTTTGATTTAAAAAACCCCATAGGGGTAAGTGCATATGTTATGACTTCTCCAAGGTCCATGTGAAAAAGACTCTTTCAGGAAAAGTGATGCTAGGCAAAAAGACTAGGTATTCTTGTTTTCTTATTCTTGGATAACATCAGTTAGGTAAGATTTAATACGCGTCTGTAATGGATCCAAAAAGTAGGTCTTCCTTTTCTCCACGTTTGTGATTAACTTGGATTTTTTATGCTTGCTTGTGCCTGCTCTTCCATAAGTTCATGTTCTCTTTTGCTTTGAACTTTTAACGTCTTTTTCACTAACAAGGTGAGAAACTTTAGTTCTTTAGTATTCAGTACTTTTTGACCTTTTAACCATTTCTAAGACTAGTCAATGTTACAGGCAACCAGAATGAAGCAATAAGCTAACATTGTAATGTACGCTTTATATGCAATTTTGATTGACTGTGTTAAGTCAATGTCAATATAGACTATTAAGGCTTTTAAGTCAATAAAATTTGATCTGTTCAGTATGTACATAAATAATTTTCCATTATACTGAGAATTCAAAGTACCTATTTAAGTCTGTGGTTTGTAGCAGGTTTTAAACAGAGAATGGGACTGATTCAACTCACTGATATTGATGTGAGTATGGAAATCAGTTGGAGTGGGACTTTTCAAGTCTCAGGGAACATAAAAATTGACTGCGTAACCTGAGTGTTTAGTGTTTTGAATGCATTCTGTCAGTCACAGCACATGCTCCAAACATGCTGAAAGCTCTCCTAAGACTTAGTGCCTCTATGAGATGTATCATGTTGACTTGTACATGTCCTATGTGCAGCTCTGGTGGGAAGTGGAAAGGACTGTCCAGTTTACAAATTCTAATACTTCCCTATGGGAAGCACAGTATGATACTAAACCTGTGATGTCAGTGTAATACAGAAATTGAAAGGTCTAACCCTGCATTGATCAACATAAATCTTCCTTTAATTTGTTCTTTCTGTCAGCTGTCTTTTGCACTTTGAGTGGATCACTTTGCTACTCTTGATTTTTAGTCTGTAGCTGTGCACTTCACTTGGATTCTCATTATCTGCTAGAATTCGCATGCAACAAGTCTGCTTAGATTAAGGCGGTTCTCTGTGAATACAAGGGTAAACCCTATCTTAAAGGAATGAAGAATCCTCTTTATTATAAGGGTCAAGACAACAAAGAGGTATTAAAAGGACATATTCATAATATGAGTCATTGAGAATGTAATGAACTGCAAAGTCATGGTGCCTTGGAAGCCAAATTTCTGAATTTCATGTCTGGTAATTAGAGAACAAGTACCTTCTTCCGTTATTATTACCAGACAGCATTTCTGATTTCACTAGATCTTTTCATAGTGCTTATGTTTCCCGAGTAACGCTCAAAATTCACACCAGATTAGCATTGCCAGCTAATTTATTAAGTTCTGCCTTTTGTTCTTTATAACATTTGTCTCAGCCAGATAATGAATAACCAAAATAATTAGTTCATACTTTTGACTTTGCCAGTAAAACCAGCACAGTATCTACCCCATTTACAAAGAATATGCATCAAAATGAATGAAATTGACTTAATGGGATGAAAGATAGACTGCAACCTGGTGAGAGCAGTTTTTCTGACCATATGAGCTGCATACTAAAATAAGTATTTCGGGGAATGGTTCACAGAAGAAATAACTGTGGCTCACCAGCCCTCTAGTGCTGGATATGGCCTGGGTGAAGGCACGGCTGGGCTCCCCAGGGAGACACAGTGATGCTGGTGTCAGTGCTGTCTGTGACTGGGGATCTGGAGCTCCAGCAGCCCCTCATATGCAGTACAATGTGAATTACTAGTGAGAACAATTACTTTTATGTAAGTGTAGCAGCAATTTTTACCTAACATTAGATAGATACCGTGGCTTGAAGGAAAAAGACGAGAGATGATTCAAGGAGACATACCACTAAGTAAAAAAAAAAAAAGGGGAGGGGAAGGTGATCTTTCCAAAAGGCAGGTAAACCCATAGACATAAGTATAGAACAGGGATCTGTCTCTGAAGCATCTGGAAATGGAAAGACATACTGCGCTAGTTATATTAGATGGTGATGTGAAGGACTAATTTCTATGTTAAAGCACTATCTAAAGAAAAAGCAGGAAAATAAAGCCCCGAAACCAGAGGCTGTTCTAGTAGAGGCTTTTCATTAAGATCCCATATTCTGGAGTAGATCGCTCAAAGAATCTAACTGATTTAAATGAAATACAAGATAAAGTATTGTTGAACAGTAATCTATGATGAGATTAATACCTCAGGGTGGGAGGTATTTAAGGATTAATTCTTAGAAGTTGGCACAGGTGCCTGGATGAATTAGCAAATTTGGAATGACTCATTTTGTGGAAGTGAATGACAAGACAAAATTCAAAGAGAGCTCAGAATCCCAGGTTGCTTTCTTTTCATTATGTCATTCTTTTTGTAGTACTATCTTCCTGTGTTACATTTAAGGTAGTATTATTTCTATGTTTTGAAACAAATCAAAAGAAAGTCAGTTAACTGAGGGATTAATTAGCAGGTAGTGCTAGGGATGAGAGGTTCTAGGCATGGTAAGTGCCTTTAAAGTTCTACTAGTTTCACAAGTAAATCTGTGCCTGCATGCAGTATCACTTTCTCAGCAAGTGAGTCTATTACTCTGTGTCCACCTGGACCAATTTCCAGTTGTTTATATTATTCATCCACGAATCTCAAGTTACCTGAAAAAGCTGTAAGACTTGCTCTGGAAAGACCTGTTTTCTCCTTACGGTTCCATATTTGGCTGTTTTGGGGATTACTCTTTTGTTGCATCCATCCCCTCAAGGACATTCTTTGAGGCATCTGTGTACCAAAAAATAAAAGCTGTCATGGAGGATTGCTAAGAAGAAGCACTGAGGCAGACGTTTTGCAGTTTGAGATCTGGGAAGCAAATAAAGGGAAACAGGCAGGCATTATTATCCCCATGCAGATGGCTCTTTCAGGGAGAGCTAGTTTCCTGCAATATGGATTATTCCAGGTATGAATGAATTAATTCAGTGAACAATAACAATATCTCCCATTTGTGCAGCAGTAGAATGGGTTGCCTCTTGAACCACCAGATTAGTGGACCATCGTCTGCCCCTGAAATAGTGCTCTAAATACTTTTAGATCTGAAAAGTTGGGCTTATTATTCATGCTTCTCAGGTGGAAGAAGGTTCTTCATCACTGATGCCAATGTATTCGCGCTTTATTTCATTGATTACTGCTCCTGCCTATTTAATTCAGTATGGCTCCTGCCATATATTCCTTCTGTCCATGATTTCTTGCTGATCACCGAGGGATGAGCTGGCAACGAAACATCTGTGTAGATATCTCTCCCAAGCCATTGGCTCAGGTGTCGCAGAAATCAATGTCATTAATATGCAAAATGAGTCACGCTACAGTTTGTATGTATAGGTCCTGAGAAAAAACCTGCAGGCAAAATAGTACCTTGGACAAAGTGCAGATGAATGCTTTAAGTTTTTGGTCTTGTCAATATTAGTGGATAACAGATTTGTGTAACAACTGTCACAGAAGCAGAGCATAATGGGAATAGTTAAACAGGAATTAACCTGTTTGAAAAGGGTTTGAAAGATATAGCGGTGGCTAAAATCAAGACGACATATCACTAGCCAACAACACTGTGTTAAATGGTGCTTCTGACATAATCCTGGTGCTGAAGAAGGTAGGTTGGAAGGTTCTCCATGCCTTTTGCATGAATTTGAGAATTTCTGTAATGGTATTCTTGTCCTGAAGCTGAGGAGGAAGAGAGTAATGTAACTGCAGCAGTGGGTGATGGATGGATAGCTAGAAAGACGAGTGCCTTCAGCCCACTCACCCAGATGCTCTGTAGTACTGGTGGCTGAAAAAGGTGGCAGTGCCAAGTTTTCAGCAGGTGTCTATCACCCACTTCTTTTACCCACCATCAGGCATAAACGTATCAAGAAGTCTTTAGTAAAGCAGCAGGCAATATAATTCCTGAGAAACAGTTACGACTTCTGATAGGAGACATACAGTATGTGTTCATCTGAATAAATAAATGCCAGCTTTCACGGAAACATGCTCAGAGTATTGCAGAGGGCAACAGCAAAACTTCCCGAGAATGTATGGAGAAATGAATGGGATGCCCCCACTGCTGGGGTGGGGGTGTTTGTTTCTATCAACAGTGAAAAGTTCAAGTGATGTTTGGAAGAAGGGGGCTGTAGGTAAAGAAGCATCTTTTCACCCTTTAATTTTCGTAACTTTCAGCATGGAAAGCAACAGTAAGCTCTTTAATGGTTTATTTTTTTCCACACTCATATATTTGTGTTTAATACACAGAGTATATATTTCAGTCAATATTTTTATGGCACACCATTGAAAAACAGATGGCTGCAAAGAAAATACACCTCCTTGTCTCTCCTTCAGCTTTTTTCCTTCCAAATTGCATGGGAAAACCATCAATCTTTCTGGCAACTCAGGGTTTCATACGTCTTTACTTTCCTGTATGCAAATTCCCACCCCAAATCAAAGTATTCTGTGCTTTGTTCATGTTGGGTTAAAAAGCTCAGGGAAACTGCGAAGAAACATCCTCCCCTTGCCGTGCATATTCCCTTTATCTTGGGGAGATCCAAATGATGTCAAAGAGCAAGTTCTTTCTCGCTTTCTTTCTCTCTCTCTCTCTTTCTTTTCAATAGATTTTTTTTTTTTCATTGTTGCTGTTAGCGTACTAGGCAGAGGGAGTAATTTGGCAGAATAGCATCTTCTTTTTAACCCCAGTACCATGTTCCCTTTTCCAACTTAATAGAGAGCAGAAAAATTACTTTCTGTGGTCAACAGCTGTAGCTAACGTAGGCATCTGCTTTTCTCTGTGGATTCTCGGTCAAGGTACAAGTGTTGCTACAGTCTATGTTGGGTTTACTTAAGTTCTGGAGGAATTAGGAGGGTTTTTTAAAGTGTTTGTTCATTTTTCTCTGGGAAAGGACTCCTCCAAAGTAGCGCAGTCAAAGCATTAACTTCAAAATGATTAGTAAAAATGACTATTGACCAGCTTCTCCTTTGTGGAGAAAACTCTTAAACAGTGGTGCTAATGTGTTATTAGTGCACAGCCAACCTCTCTCAAATGCATTCTTTGAGCGCACTGTCATGTGGTGATGCACTCTTCCAGTTTCTTCCCTCCCCCCACCTCAGGAGTCACAAATGTGCCTTTATTATAATTAATCTTCACTTCTGCAGTATTCTGAGCTTATAAGCAGTGTAACTGCCAGAAGTTGTAATACTGCCCAGAGAAGCTGTGGCTGCCCCACCCCTGGAGGTGTTCAAGGCCAGGCTGGATGGGGCTTTGAGCAACCTGGGCTGGTGGGAGGTGTCCCTGCCCATGGCAGAGGGGTTGGAACTGGATGATCTTTAAGGTCTGTTCCAACTCTAACCATTCTATGATTCTATATTTCTGGCAGAAGTTTTTAATACTTTTCCTCTTAAATTGGCTTTTATCAAAGACAAGGCATTCAGGAAGACGCATCTTTGGACTGATCAGATAGGGCAGTTCTTTTATACTATGTTTATATTATGGTTATTATATTATAATTCAGGTTCTTTTTTTTTTTAAGTCACATTGCAAATCAACGTACTTTCCTTTTTCGTTCTGTTTGCTAGAGATAAAGCCAAAATGATGTTAATATTTGAAAAAATATTCTTCTTTCTTGTTATCCATTTGAGGGAAGATTTTTGTAACTCAAATGGTATGTACCCATAGCCCAGCTGATCCTCCCCCTCTCCAGCTGCCTACAAACCTTTGAGCCCTAAGCATCATAAACTGTGACAATAATTTCTAAGGTTGTTATGCAGCTACTTGTCAACAGCAAGCTATACAGGAATTTGAATATACTCTTTTTTTAAAGTTCTTTTAATAATGATTTATATTTTATTTATGGTTAGTTGATATGTTTATTTTTTTTTAACTGGAGAGTCCTTTTTTCTTTTGTAAATCTTTGTGACTACAAATACAGTGTAAAAAGGAGCTTATTTCAGACTGGTAAAAAGCAGGGTTGGTGCTGCATAAAAGGTGCAAAAATTTGCTTTGGAATATTGTGAAGTGTGAAAACAAGACTGTTCAATAGAAAACTATATAATACCTATGAAACACATGTTTGTGCTTGATAAGGAGAATATAATTGTTTCGTCAATGAGTCACTCATCTTTTTCTTCGCAAGTATGTCACTGACAGAAGTTTCAGTTACGATGTGAAATCCAGAAACCTTCAAAACATTTGCCACAAAAGAGGAAATTCTGCAATTCTGTTTTTTCCAGTGTAGTTATCAGTAGCACACTGTTCAATTATCATAGGCATTATATATCTCGGAACTCTTTTGAGTACAGATGCAATCATTTCTCTGGAAAGAAAGGACACATTTTCAAGACTGAATTGTTCAATTTTGTGAATGCAAAGGAACCCTTGGGAAGTAAAAATACCTGCTCTCAAAGAGCTAGTCTCATATCTACTCGTACAGCTTGGTCCAACCCCCAGTGAAGTCAATGAGAAGTCTCTGATTGAGACTTATGAAGAATTAGATACAAGAATGTACATCTCTCAACTAAGTGTTTCTGGAGAAGAGGTAGTTATTTAGTGTGGAGAAAAAGGAAAATGGGTACTATAGGGGGAAGACAATGAGTTGACAAAGAACAAAATGTAATATGACAATGAAATACCAAAACTACTCCAACATTTCAGAAATATGGAGAGGACACTGCATCCTGTCTATTCCTTTTAGGCTGCCTGGGCTTGATCTAGTCGGCTATACCATTTCACTTAGTGGCAAGTGGTATTAGGTATCTTGTAGCTTGGTCATTTTGTCTGTTGGCAATAGCTGAGCAATGTTTTCTTAAGGGATGATCAGGTATTTCAAAGTTGTTGAGCCAAGCACCATGTGACAGTATCTATCCTTACAGCAGGTATGGGTACTCTCCACAGCACATTCTGCATAATCCCTAAGGGACTTCATAGACATTACATGTTGTGGATGGAAAGAAAATTTGGCCTCAGACACAGCCCAAAGGATGTGTTAATCAAGGGATACAGAGGATGTTCTAGAAATTCTGTGAGTTGGCCAAGTGATTTGTTGGCCAGTATGGGCCACATGTCTCAGGCTAATCCTGCCTACATTGAACAGCAGCTTCTAATAGAAATGAAATGGCTATCTTTCCTGATCTTCCTAGGCAAGATGATTAACTCACATCCCACCTCTTTGGAAAATCAGACCATGTGTCTGTTTTTCTAATTGTTGATCTGGCTGAGTGGCAGGTAAGAAAAAGGTCTAAACTTTCTTGCCTTTATTTCTTACATTGTAACGAAGCTGAAAATGGATATGTTTTCAATTTTCAGCTTAGAAGACTAAGTAACTGTTCAATAACTTGAACTTCTGCCATCTCCTTTTTCTCCTTTATCACTTGGTCACCTTGAAGGCAATCAATTCAAGTAGAAGGCCTAGTCTTAGTGTGATGACTGACATTGTAAAATTGCTTAGGAAGAGACTGTTACTGAACTAAATGGGCAGCTTCTATTTCTGTTACCCTTTACACAGGCAAATGCCTGCTGGCCCACTAATCTGGACTTGTATCAGGGAAACCCATGCTCAGTAAAGGCAAAGTTTATTCACATTCCTGGGTACATGTCAGCTTTTTACAATTCTATCTCCAAGAGAAGTTTCCTTTAGAGATGTTTTGAAATAAGCTGCTACTAAAATGCAGCCTAGCTTTGTCTTTCAAAGTTGCAGCCTTTAAAATGAAAACTATTGGATTATAAATGTTTAGGAAATGGAAGAAAGTTGAGACGAGAAGTGGTTTTTTGCATTAGAAATCTAAACCTGTGCAAGTATTTAATGGAAATTTTTACCAACTTTCCTGATGATTACATATGAAAGCTCATGCTTTTTAATTTCTTTGCTGGCATAAAACACCTCTTTAATTAGGATTTTAAGAAGATATGATGCTACACATTTGAGGTTGTTAAAAAAAATTCTGGGGCAGGTTGATGAACGAGAAAATGGAGATAAATGTTGTCACCTTTAACAAGTGCATTCCAAAATGTAAAGGAATAGCTACACAGGTGATGCAATCAAGCTTTTCCAATATAATGGTGTTCTTAACGAGATTTGAGGGCCTAAAATTGACATAGCTGTAATTAAAGTTCTGCATGCTGATCTACCATGGCATGCACACATCTCTGTTATTAAGTCTGCTCTACCAAAAAGCTGAAGAAACACACTGTGAAATGTATTTAAAAAAATAAATCAAGTATATTTATTCCAAGTAGGGATATCAGCACTCAGACTGCCCCTGAAGTGACTGTGACTGGAGTCAGCAAATTAAAGAATGTACCTAAAAAGTTTTAATTGTTTCATTTGTCAGTCTAGTGAAGTGATCATTCACCTGTATGTTTGCTTGTTTTCTGTTGCATTTATAAAGCTCTGATTAATGTGGTATCAAATCCTATTCTGCGTATGGTTTCTGAAAGAAAATAGTGTTTATAGTTCGATTACATTTATGTATCTTTCTACAACTTTCTACCTTCCCGTCTCATTCCCTAGTTCGCGGAAACATATTTTCTGTTCTGTCCCCTTACATTTCACATTTTCTCTACGGTGCCTGTTTTCTTATTCAACATAAATAATCATTTTGCTTACAGTCATCTAACTTCATTTATATTAGGAATTAATAAAATATATCTCCAAGCTGCCTTTTCACTAGCCAGAACAAAAAAGAATACTAGCTTCAGGTCCTAATGAAGCATTCCTTTTTGGGGAAATACAGTGAAGTTCACTGAAATTCCATTAAAATCTTAGATATCCATTAAAAGTGCAAGGGCAAGTGTACTACGTTTAAATGCAGAATAGAAGACAGACTGGGCATATGAAAAATAAATGAGCACTTAAAATCATCGTGCTCATTTCAAAAATTCTAAAGGTTTCTCTGGAAGAACTCCAGATGTTGTGACCACAACCTGCTCTTGATTTCTAATACTGTGGCCTGTGATAGTCATGAACTGGAAACGGGGAAACTCACTTTTACAATGGCACTGTTGTGGCCTGAGTATTGTGTCACCATAGATTCTTCTCCATGGTTATCTTTGCTCCTAGTTTGTCATTTCAGTGTTACCTCTAACTTGCTCTGTGTCGGTCTGTACTCTATATATAGCCTTAATGTAATTTTTAAGATTTAAAGATTATTTTTAGCTCAAAAAAAACCCCTGAATTATCCATTCTACATTTTTCCCCATTTGCAAGCATCAGACCAGCTACTTATAATTCTCTGCATTCATTTATATTTTTTTCCCTTTATGATAAATATTACAGTTATGTAATTACTCTAGCTGAAGCTCTTTAGGATGTGCTGCTAAGACTTCAGCTTGCCCTTCCATATGGCGATAAATTTGTTCTTTTGCAATTGGAATCTTAGTCTTTTGTTCAAAGTGGAGCTTTTAGTATTCTAAGGTATTAACTAAAACAATAACCAGGCTCTGCCATCCTCCTTCCTAGTCCCTTACAGCTGCTTGGGAAATTTTTGATGACTGAGAGAGGGAAAGTGAAGGGACAGAATGCTGATTAGTTGGGGGGGCACGGGAATATTTGCCCAACAGAGCCGGTTTCAATGAATTTCTCAACAGAAAATGCAATGAAGAAAAAGGTGTTTTGGTGGTTGGTTTTTTTTTTTTTTTCAATTTTGATACATTTAGACCAAAAATATCAAACAGATTCCTTTCTGTCTCTCCTATCAATGGCAACTGTCTGCAAGTGACTGCAATTTGGCATTCTTTGTGTCTTCAGAGTTTTTACAGAATATGTATAATGCAATAAGCAATTCGACATTCATTCATAGAATTATAAGTTGCAAGATGAAATGCTGTATTTGTCAAAACAAACGCTCGTCTCTAGTGCTAAAGTACAAAAGGAGACCAGCATTTCTAGGCCCGTATTCACCCCATCCTGACACAGAGCTCCAGAATAGTTCAGATGAATCATGACCACCAGAGCACAAAACGCATGGATCCCTCATGGTATCTTTCAGTCCCAGACTGCATACAACTAAATTTAGATGTCTAAATGTAGGAAGGCAATTAACATGCCTTGCCATGTCTTCAGCCTCCCTCTCCTTCGCTCCAGAGAGGCAGCAGTCTGCTGCTGGACCGTACAAATAGCAGTTTCTATCCCTGCTGCCCCAGTGCCAGTTCAGTGCTGTGAGCCTGAAAAGCTGAAGGTGCCACCGCACCCTTCCCAACTCGCGCTTCTCCAGCTCACGGAGCAGCCACTGCTGGCTCGGTACAGCCCTGCACGTGTGCGCACACCACGTGCTCATCCCACAGCACGCACCTTCTACACAGATATTGTGCACCCTGCACAGATACTGAAGGTCAAGGAAGGTCAGCTGGAAGAACAGTGGTGGCCATGTCACAGTGAGCCACAGTTGGGTGGTGGCCATGTCACAGCAGGTGGGCACTGATGTCATCACAGTGGGTTTAAAAAGGGCTGCGGGACAGGGGCAGGCCTTAGGTTGGGAGGCAGACTGGTGAAGTGAGGGAAGAGGGCGGGAGGGAAAGGGGTGTCCCCTCCCTTCGGGGGCTGGGCCCGGGCCCTGCTCCAGCCCTACTGAGCTGCAGGGCCGTGGGCCTGGTGTCTCCTGGCCATAAGGGAGCAGTGGGGATCAATGGTCTTTGCTTGTGGCTGCAAACTCCCCTCACCTGCTTCCCCAGAGGCATCTGCAGGAGAGCCCTGATGCTGCTGGAGCCATGGTTTTTGGGAGGACTTACTGTTGACCTGCATTGTGTCCACCATGAAGCAGAAGGTGCTGGACATGAAAGAGGGTGGTGAGTGAGAG
>RSEF01000013.1:6048681-6077200 GCA_003993805.1 Himantopus leucocephalus | reverse complement strand
GAGGTGCAGCGATAATGTATCTCATTAATTCAAAGTCTGGAATAATTCCTCAAGAATTAGCAGAGCTGTTTAGGTACAAAGACAAAATAAACAATGGTAGTGAGGAACCCATTCAGTTTTGATCAGTTTCTTAGGGAAGATTGTTGAAACAACTCTCAAGCAGCACAGCTGAGCACCATCTTCAAAACAGAAGCAATGTTTGGGTCATGACACTTCCTACATCTCCTAGCTTTGATCCCACTGAGCCCTACATCTGGAGTGTAGTGTGGCTTCAAGGCTCTGAGACCTTCAGAAAGGGGCCCCAGTGGCCCTGGGTAGCACAGACAAAAAATGGCATAGGGACACCAGTTATTATGGTTTAAAGTTTGGCCTAATGACAAATAAAACTTGATTTTATACTTTTCCAACATGGAAAGAAACCCAGTGCAAGCAGGTGCTAGGTAGTATAACAGAGTGATGTATACAGGAGTGTTAGTCACTTTTTAATCTTATTCTGGAGTGCACATACACGATACACTGCCATATTCACATCCAGTTTTGAAGCATAAGACTTAAATATAAGATCAAAGGAAAACAGCATAGGTACAGTTTCACCCCTTCTGGAATCAAAATGAGTCCTAAAACTTTGCTAGACAAAACTTTGGACCGGAAGCATTATTTGTTATTCAACATGTTAAATAGAGAGCCATATTTAACCTCATCATCTGAAGTAACGTATTTGTCACTGATGCTGCATTAAACACCCAACAGATATGATCANTGGAAGCATTATTTGTTATTCAATATGTTAAATAGAAAGCCATATTTAACCTCATCATGTGAAGTAACGTATTTATTTGTCACTGATGCTGCATTAAACACCCAACAGATATGATCAGCAAGGGTGATAGGACTAGTAGGAAATTTAAAGTCCTGGCTTTTTCTCTGCAGATAATAATAATAAACACTGACTTTATCTCAGGTATCACGTAGTATAAGTTTGTAAAAGCTGTGGCTATTAGTGGAAGATTAGACACAAAGTATCTCTATTAGTGTCAGAGTACATTAACTCTCACTGCAATGAACTAGAACACTGACAGGCTACTGGTGTCAACGGAATGACCTTCTATGAAAATAGCGTCGAAACAACTTGTATTCTAATTTTTAAAAATTGCAGATGTATCTGGCATGTCATTCTGTGACCTGAAAGTTTCCTCAGAACCTTCCAGAACCCAATCTGCCTCACTGCACTGACTGCCTCTTATTTTGACTTTTTCGATCTCCAGTGCGTACATGAAGTGGTTGCCTGATTAACAATCAGCCTTCCACTCCATGGAGGTTAATTAATCTGAATTTGAATCTGAATGTGAATTTTTCACACAAATCTGATTTTGTGTGAATTTTTCACAAACCTTTATTCGTGTATTACATAGTTCTAGATAATTTGCACACTGTTAGAAATAGTAACCAAATTTACACTGAATTGTCTCCCTGGTGCTAGATGTGGTCTGTACCGATGTTCAGTAGCACTAATCAAGTGGCATTTTGAGGGGTAAGGAAGAAGTAAGGGTAAAATTCTGAGTTTGTTGTTTCAAAGAGGACTTAAGATACAGTGTAATTTCTACTAATCTGGATCTCATACCTGATGATTTTCAGTGTGCTGAGCATGCTGTGGCGTTCTCTTGTTTATGGAGGCAGTAATAGCTCAGTGTGAGTGAATATCTCCCTATTTTCCTTCATATCTAGTGTTTGGTAGAATTTCATGCTACAGTCTCTGTAACAGAAGACAGATTTGGCTATATTGGACTTCTGTTGGAGTTTAAATATGTCTTGACTTGATCAAGTTTGTTTATGGAGTACTTTCATCACGACTATACCTTTTTTTTTATAGTGACTTCTTTACTTTGTGTGAAAATGTTTTTTGTTTTGTGTATCGCTTTCTGATCCTGAACAGTATGTCATGGTGCCACAGTGGTATCTCTTCATATCTGCACATTAAGTTAGTAAGAATTGTTGTATAGATTTTTGTTAGATACCTGTTTATGAATAAATATTTTTAATGGTGCTTGGAAGCAGTACAAATATAGTCCGGATGAGTAACACGTCTTACAGTATAGCCTTACTCAAACTATCTTAAATATCAGAAAAGATAATTTTCTAATAATATCAGAGACCATAAAAATATGCATTAATATTAATCCTCAGTGCTTTATTATCAATCTTTTCAGCAAGCCAAACAGAAGACAAAAAGTTGCAAGTCATGATTTCCCAAATAATGAGAATAATCGAGTTTTATTATACCCTTTAAAAATAGTTCATATTAAAGTAAGCAATAAAATGCTCATTCAGCTTTCTATGAATTTTTTGTTAGTTGAGAAAATTGAAGAAAGCAACTACATTTCTTGAGTAGATTGCCAAATAAATAGTACATTTCCATAGAGTGACCTTCCTCACTTACTGGAATAGAAAGTGATAGCATGAGCTCATTTAAAATTATACAGCGATCTTGAAGAAAAGAAACTTTGTTAAGATGAATTAAGGTTGAGGAAATGTAGTACTAACTTTTTTGGAAAACACTGCAGAAGACCATTTAGGTAAATGCACAGTAATTCTACATTAACTGCCACTTAGAAGAAGCATCAGTGACCTAAAAGCCTAGAAGTCTAAAGTTAATTATTTTTTTTATGGCTAAAAAAAAATAAAATTTTATGGCACATTAAAATATTCAAACCTAAAATATAATTGTAAGTAACATATTGGCAGTAATGTTGAATACAGTGGAGTGATCAGCGAAAGGAATGCTCTCCAGCCATGTGGTACTAGTAAAGAGCAGTCCGAATCTTGTCAGTGGTCACAGTTTGCTGGCTTCTTACGTGGGATGGACGTGGCAGGGCCTCCCTTTATGTGAGAATGCCTAAAGTCAATGAGTTAGGGCACTAAGCAGGAAATGATGAAGAACAATTTGGGGATTGGACTAGATCATCTCTACAGGGTCCTGTCTAACCTAAACGATTCTGTGATGAATGAGATGGTTGAAGACTTCAGAGTCTGGGATTTGTTTAGTAAATTTATATGTAGTGATGAGAGCTACCAGAGTGACCATGCTAGCTACACAGACCTGGCAGTGTACCCTCCTCTCTAAACCTGCTATTCTCACTCCAGCTGGCTGGCAGTCCTTACTCGGAAAGGTCTCAGAGTGAAAAGACAACGGCATGAAGAGGGAGCCAGGGTGACAGGAAAGCAGAGACTGTTGTTTGCTAAAATTGTCAGTGATTGCAGAGGTAAGAAGGAGAGACTGAGGGAAGAGGCTGGCATCTTAGTTCCTCACCTAGGAGCTGTAGCAGATTGCCTTACATCCATTCTCGAGTTTTTTTGAGGAGGTGTCCAACTTCCCACTGTCTCCTTATTATTCTGCAATTACTCAATATTTGAGCCAGCACTAAATCCCCAGAGGGGGCAGGTTAAGCATGCATTCCTCTCTGCTTCCTAGCAGCTTTACCAGGTTAATACTTGATTTCAGAAAGTTCTCATAAAAACATCACCATAAAAGGGTGCAGTCATTAAACGGAGGAGGAAGAATATACAGTAATTTCCTTGGAGCATCTTTTTATATTGGAACTGTCAAGATTCATTGGCATGAATGGAATGATGGTGGTTCAAGTCTCCACTAGATGAATATAGTAATAGCAGCAGCAAAACAAATTATGCATGTTTTTTCCTTTGGGTGTATTTTAAAGAAAAGGGGAAAGAAAGACTATTACACAAACATCCTGAAGTGGTCCTACTTCTGAGGGTGGCTGAGTTTAAAATACTTAGATGCTTTTTATCTCTTCCGAGCATGTATTATGATCAACAAATCCAGAATTAATATTAGTTCAGAGAAAACAAACAGCTGATAGAATCTTCCTATCTGTTCCAAGACTATGTTTTCTGTTTTGTTATTGTCTTTCGTGTATTTTTTGTGCTGCGTGTGTTCTGGAGACTTCCAGTCTCTAGAAAGAAATATATCTTTAACATTCAGGAAAAGGAAAGATAAAAAAAGCCCCAAACACTCAGGAGATTCATTCCTGTACCAAGAGTCCTTGTTGATTCCAGTCACGTCAGGTCCCTTTTAGAGTTGCAAGGGCTGTCACTCACTCGGTGCTGTAGCCTGGCATTTGAAAGCTTCTAGCTTGCCTCTTGACATCTCCCACTCTGTTTGACTTGTTCAGCTTTCTTTCCTTCACAATAATATATGGCCCTGAGGAACTCATTCTTTTCCTACCTATATTCAACTTAAGCCATTTAAGCTCTGGTTTTCTGAAATTTGCTGCATTCTTTTGTCTGTGATGAAGCGTTATTTTCGCATCTGAGGATTTTAGCATTTAAAAATAATACTAAAATAATACTAAAAGTCTTGAAACAAGTTAGTAAAAACCAGATTCTTTCAATTTTCCTTGCAATACCATATTAAATGGTGAGTCTTATTGTACAACCTTATTTAGAATATGCTAATGAAGATGAATTCTCCAGTGAAATATGTGTTTTCCAAATTATTGGGCTGAAGCTTCCTGTATGAAGTAGTTTGTTTTCTTTTACATTTTAAATTAAAATGTAATTGGAGCTTGGTCAAAACTGCCTGAAGTTGAAGACTTTCTGCCCAGCAATAACTTAATTAAAAAACAAATTAAGAGTAAGGCAATGTGAAAGAGGCAAAAATGGAAGATGTTTAATCCTACAGGGAAAAAAGAGAAACAAGCAAGTACAGTAAGAAGGAGAGGAAAAGAAAATACAGTGTGTGCTGCTCTTTGTATTCTTTGCTGAACATTTCCTTTTCTGACTTTTCATGCAATGATTGACTTGCATAAAAAAACTCTCTGGATTTCCATTGGTGGCCTCTTTTCCTTATCCTTTGGTGGTTATATGATTTTGGGTTATATTTTAGACGAATGTCTACACCTGTTTGTCAAGGGCCCTTCAAAGACTGCAGGAGCTTCACTGAGCTCCAACCAAGGAGGGCAGCAGAACGTCATATAAATGGTGTGTGTTAAGCAGATCAGGACATAAAGGAAAGTAGATAGTGGATTTTTCTGGAACTTGGGCTCTTCTGTTAACTTCTTAGGGCAAGAACTGATTTGATCCCTCTTGTCCCCCAAGACAGGAAGGGTTAGGATGGATAACAAGGAACCTTATAGAGTATCATGGGCAGCCAATTTGAATATATAATTTAGAAGCATAACTGCCTACAGATCTTTGGTATTCAATGAATAGAGACACTTTTCCAGAGGACAATTCAAAACAGAAACTTTATTTTTCCTCTCTTTTTCTGTCTCATATATACGGAATCCATAAAGACTCTCAGAGCCTGAAATTAGATAGGATGGAGAGTTCATCTAATCTCAGCATGGCTATTGGTGCTTTGCTTTTCCGAGCCATCTCTATGAATTTTGATGCTGTTATATTCTTGTGAATGTACAGTTCATCATCAGATTGGTGAACACAGACTGCAGTTATCAAGTCGCGTATGGTATGTTGAGCTTACTGGGATTTAACAGGTCATGGAGAATAAAAGTTGAATTACTAGGAAGGGATTAGGAAGTAAATTCTAGATAGTTGACGGCAGAGTTGTGCTCTATAGATGCAGAGCCTACTGTAAGCCTATGGACTAGACTTATATTTCACTGTGAAGTCAAATGAAGTAATTTAAAGCTATTGAGCTGTTTACCAGATTAGCATAGACAGCTACTGTGAACATTTGTGCAGCCTGTTACCCTTCCCATCTGAACAAAGAGGAACTAAAGTTACTCCTTTGATCACATAAGGAGAGGTGGTTTCCCAGGAGGTCTCATTAGACTGGATTTTTTTCAGCATTAGTCACATATTTCTTTAGCAGGTCTTTTGCTGGTTGTAGAAATGTCATTGACGATAGACAAAGCAAACCAGAGATTTCATCAGTATTGTGCCTACTTAATTAGTCTTGGTTGGTGTTCTGGAACTGCATAGCTGCTAGGATAATAATAAGAATAAGCACATTTTTTTGTGTAGAAAATACTCATCCATAAATATCTCAGGATGTCTAATGCAATATAATAAGACTCTGAAAAGGCTGTAAGTAACGTGGCAATTAAGCCACTATGAAAGTGAACAGCAACAAAATGAAACCATAAGATAATGATTGTGTGCCATCAACTCAAATTTTTGACATAAAATAATACTCTGTTTTATAGAGTTACGTTAACCAAAGAGAACAGCAGAGCCTGCAAAAATGCAGACGTGTCTGGTAGCTTAAGCACTTGTATGGCATAAATGCCTAGAAGGCCCATCTGAGACAGATGCTGTGCTCTGTCAGGCACTGTATAAACTAAATTTAAGAAACGATCTGTTTCATGAAAAAGAAGATGGCCCCAGTTATTTGAAGATTTCATCAAGAATGTATATTATTACATAAAGGCAATGGTCCTGTAACATTTTAAAAGCTCATAATTGAAAAAGGAGGATCTGAAGGCACACTTCTTTCGTACAGGCAACAGCCTGCAAACCTCATTCATTCATAAATGCTGTGCCTGTCTAAACAAGATTTCTGTCCTTCTGTAACTGGGGTGGTGGTTCTTTTACATGCAGCTGGTAAGCTACCAAAAGCGATTTGAATCAATTAGTCTGCCTTTCTGTATGACGTATTTGAATTTCATGTGCTAGTTTCTGAACCAAAGCTGATCTTTGATTTATTTGAACTAAATCCCTCAACTTCCTTTGTAGGCCCTTGAGTAGTTTCCAGAGTAGCTGCTGACTCTGAGATAGGAATTTAGGCTGTGGCAATAAGATTGTACTTAGTTCGGAATGAACCACAAAGCTGAGGTTTGAGCTCAAAAGAAGGACACTTTGATTTTCCTTTACATTTTTTTCAGTTATGTTGCTTATTGGTATGCTAGTTAAACAGGTAAAAGTCTTTTTGTGTCCTTTTCCAAGTTGCTGTGCGTGGACATACTTACATACAGACACTCATACACACATAGTATGACTCCTTGCATTTAGTGGGTAAGATCATTTAGCGGGTCAGCATAGCTACATCCATGGCAAAGCTGCAGTGGGCAGAAGGGAAGACAAAGACACTTGTCCTTCATTACTCTGGCTACGTTATGTAAGTGTGCTCCCTCAGCTTGAAGCTGCTCTAAATTTCCTGAGCTGTGCAAGCCCTTGCACACCAAGTAGTGTTTCCTTTTTCTGCTTATCCACTACCTGTGAGAGTTCAAGCATGAAGTATACAGTTCAAGTGTGATTCTGTGTCACTTGGGTATTCAGTCTACAAGGCAGAGAAAACCCAGTCATCCAATAGCTGTTAAGGATGCTTTGCAGAAGTGTGACAAGGGAGCATGACTAATTTACCTTTTTTAATGAGCAAAAGTAAAAAAAATTCTGGTTGTATCATCTTTTACTTTTGGTATTTTAAAGTCTAAAACATTCTCTAATTTTGCTTATTGCATTTCTTCATTACATGGGAGTATGATGCTCTGCTTTAACAGTTGTCCTTCAGAATGGTTTTAAGACCTCCCTCATCTTGCTAAGACACATAAATGTATATAGGAGCAAAAAAGTCATGTATAGATAAAGCTCTTTCACTCCAAGCAAAGTAAGAAATGAAAATAGATCAAAACAGATTTCTCTGAAGCAAAAGGATCAATATTCTTGTGATTTATCCCCTTTCCTTTCTGGCTGTTCAGCCCCAACTGACTTTTGCTCTTGACCAGCATCTTATAGCAGGAAGAGCTAAGGTGCTTTTATGCATATAGGCTACAAAGTGTACAGGTGCTGACCTTCAAGGACAAATGATGGTTGCTTGCTTGCGAGGCTCTCAAACAGTATCCCTAGACTCAGGCAAGCAGTGCTGACATACTGTTTTGAGCTGAAACTTCTTGCTGTGTCCATAGAAACAATTAAGTAATGCTCGGGGATAAAAACAGAGGCTCCTCTTGTGGGTCAGTGATTGCCCAAAAGAGATAAATGTGTTTAATTTTGTGCCTGAAGCCTATGGAAATGATATGGCCATTTATTCCTTACATCAAACTCATTAAAAAAAAAAAAAAATCCCCTTTAAAGTGGGAAGAAAAGGCTGTGTGGTTTAAATACCTTTTAATTTTAGTTGAGTATGTCTCTGTTGCAAATTAAGGGACTGCTTTTTGTTCAATACCTGTACTGGTTGAAGGTGACACCTTACGTACTGCATCTCAATTGCTTCCATTACAGTATGCTGGCTAGCCTGATGTTTCTTGCAGATTGGCACCATTTGAAGCTTCAATAAGAGTGATTAGGGTTCAGATTCTCAAAAGTGCTCAGCATCTTGCAGGCTTTTATTGTTCCTCTGAGTGCTTTTGAAAGCCTGGTCTCAGTCTGGGATCCTGACAGCTTGATTTCTATATCTCCACTAGCAGAGCTGTGAAGGCCTAAGGAGCAGAAGTGCCAATTTTTTGAGGGTCAAGATTAGAATGAACTTTGCTGGTAACACTAATGATGTTTTGGGGGAATCTCCCCTCTCTGCTTCTAAGACGATGCTAGCTAACATTGACTTGCATTGAGAAAGAAGACAGATGTTCAGCTTATATTTGCACTGTAAAGCACTGAGAATATTTGTCAGAATATATTTGACAGAAGCGCTCTGTGTTGCTGAGTTAAAGGAAGGAACAGTTTAGGGAATGGCAGGTAGGTAAACTAAAGACTGAGCAAGTGTTTCTAGCTGAGAGTTAATATGAGCTGAGGATCTAGTGCCATGAAAGCCTAGAGAAATGCAACACTCAAAGCAACAAAAGATACTGCTTTAATGCAGTGGGGTCTGCATTCAGACATTTCCTGATCTGGAAGCATTCTGTCACCTAAAGAACCACTAGAGAGCGATGAAGCCATGGTGGGAAAGGAAAAGCATGAAATGTTCAGCCATATGGTTGGAAGAAAAGTCTAGTTATACTTCATTTAGCATTGAACCAGCTGCAATAATGAGAAAGGGTGAACTAACTGAAGAATCTTGCAAGATATATGTAAATATTCTGTCTTCTTTTGTACATGTATATGTTGTATATACATATATATAAAAGATATAAAAGATAATATATATCTTGTATATAAGTATATATTCTGGCACCTTTAAAGGTGACAGACACTATACTACAAGTATGGCCGCTAAGTTTCAATTAGAAACAGCATTTCTCTTTCTAGAATAGATACCACCTTTCCTAAGAACAGGAATTATGATCTAGAGCATGAACATTCCTTTGCCTGAAGATAACAGTTAGTGAATTTACTAATGATAAATAAATCCATATTACCTTTTTCATTTGCACAAAATCATAAAATATTATTTATTTTACTTTGACTACAGTAAGGAGCAGCTCATGGACCAATGCATAATGTATTATTTATTAACATTTTAAATAGCACAGTCAGTTTTATTGCTTATATTCCAGAGCCTCATATCTCAAAGTTTGTGTAAGAAGGAGTGCTATCCACCTCCATTCTGGTATTAATTTTGAGAAGGAAACCCCAACTTTCAGAAATGTCAAGTAGATTCTAGTAACTATGCATTGATAATGGTTAAATAAGTTTGAAAAGAACCAAGTAAAAGAGGTCCTTAAAGGGCTTTTCTAAGAACGGAATGACGTTCTTATTCTAAATAGGGGCTCAAATGTGCTTGTGTTTCTTCTACAGAGAGAGGATTAAGAGGAAACTGTGATGGTAGTTGTGACTAACGAGGTGAAATGTTTGATTCTGTGACCGTATCTTTGCATGACCATGATTTTAATCTGTCGCTGTCAAAAGTCTAAGATAAACAGGGCATCTTTACAAAAGATTTGCCTGTTGCAGTCAGAATCTGCTGTAATGAACTTCAAGAATTTATAACACTGGTCATCCTGCCTGACCGTGAGGTGTTCTAAGATTTTATTCCTATTTGATACCATTGAAGGGATTTTGTCTTTTGTGAAAAGAAAAATGAATGCTTTTTCACCTCATGAGCTGAGGCATTTCCCATTGATGATTTCAGCTGTCATGATTTGGCTGGTGTTAGATTACCAGTTTTCTCCACTGTGTTCGTCTCAGGGTCTCTTTGAGAATAATAAAATACTCTTAAGGGTAAGCCAACTAGGAAATGTCAGTACATTTATAGTTTAGAGAAATGTTCTCAAGACAACTGAGGAATGGGAGATTAAAAATGTAATGCATTCTTTTTAAGGTTATTATGAGAAACTTGAGGTTTTAGCAGTTGAGTAGTGGACAGGAGAGTACAGTTTTCCCTTTTTCAGCCAGGTGATTCAATTCCACAAGGACTCACCGAGTGCCAGATGGTGCTACTGTGATTTTATAGCATCTGAGGAACTATTCCTGTTGGTTTACAGTCAGTCAGTGTTACAGTGGTGACTCTCAGCCTTGAAGTCATCCCTCAGTTCATGTGCTCATTAATTAAGAATGATTTTCAGAGTGCCTTCTTCATTGTGTCAGCTCAGCTGGTCAGGGAAGTGCTCTCTTTTTCAGTCATATCTCCCTTCCTCAGAAAGACAGGATGAAAAAAGTTTAGATTAAAACTTTCCTTTCTCTTCCTTCAGAACCCAAGGTGAAAACTAGCTTTGATTAGTGGGCAGGACTGTTTGCGTAGAGAGCCGTGGAGCTGCTGGCTGGAAGACACCAGTTGCTAGCTGCCTTTGTCAAGCTATTTAACCTCCTTATAATCTCAGCTCGGCCCCATCTAAAATGGCAGGATAGGGGTTAGGCATTTATCCTTCATTAGGCATTGTCATCAAATTGCCATAAGTGTTCCCAGTAGGCATAGGTTTGCCCTGAGTATTCAAGAAGGTGCCTTTTTTTTTTTTTCTAATGTGCCATTCTGTATCTTTCTCTGTTGGAAGAATCACATGCATAGAAAATGGATCAAAGACAGTGTGGAGTGGAGGGCCTGGGGATGGCTCTGGATGACTACTCAGCAAGTGGGAGAAGCTGCTGAACAGCAGTTCTCAGGAAACAATCAGGCTGAAAATTAAGCAGCCAAATAGCATCTCAGCCATGGAGCCAGACAGAGAAAGGGTCAGACCTCAGATAATATTGAAATTCAGTAAGAACATAAAACATGCACCATTTTTCCTGCTTTATGTATGAAGATTTCTTTCTTACTTATTTGCATTTAATGGGTACAACCTTAGAAATACTACAGCATAAAAACCAAGACACCTTCAGTCCCCTAGCAATTATACGTTCATTAACAAATCTGTACCTTATCCTAATTCACTGTTGCCATGCATGAACAGCAGGTGAATGTATCATCTGGCTTGTTACGAGTGTTTAAAAGAAATGTCACATTTACTTTTAAGTATTTTTTCTCGTTAGGTTTTGAGTACAAATGAAGTATTGTGCTTGGCTGCAACACTTTGTGGGGAGAAGCGAGGAAGAAGTTAGGTGACTTTTCAAGCCAATTCAATGTTGCTACAGGCTCTAAAACTGAGCAGAGGAGGGAAGTGAATAAAAATTCACTTATATTATCAAGTTCATCAGTCTAGCTGGTGAAGTTAGCATGTAGTAAGTGAGACACTGTACTGCATATTACTTGCTATGTTATAAGAATCATGCTATGCCGTTGTTGGAGTTCCCTGGTTCATGGAAATGCTTAGTGTGTGCTTTGCATGGGATGTAATTTATTTTGCTTGTAGTGCTTACTAACAATATTCAGAAAAAGAATTTATGCACAGATAGCATCACAGTGTCACTCATCTCTACTCCTGAATGAACATCATTTACCCAGTACTCACTATAGATTGTGCCTAAAGATACAGCCTACCCTGCTGATATTTAAAACGTGCAGGAATGATAGAATTCTCAGTAGCTTTGGGCTTGTTGATGTTGTATTTTAGATGCATCAACTGAGCAAGCACCAACACTGAGATGTAACGACAAACACAGCAGAATTTGCCATTCTTTTGGATGTGAAACCCACTCATCCCTTGTAGAGATCCCTAGGCCCACTTGGTCTCTAAGCGCTGTCTGTACAAAATTGCACAAGGAGATGAATATTGGAAAATGCTGTGGAAATCCCAAGCACTTCATCTGTGTCTCATTAAGGAATCACAAACCAAACCGGAAGAAGTGAATGTGAATATAAATATGTGGCTATAATTCATCTATTACATTATGGTATTATGTGTCTGTAGGTGTTCTGTTAGCCTAGAATGTAGAACATATAATTAATGACAACTTTGGACTGAAAGATAGTATGATACAGAAAACGAGACATCACCAGATAAATGAAAGAAGCCAACAAAGAAAGGTTGACTGGAGGACAGGTTAAAAAAAGTAATTGGATGTAGCCATAGGTGCAGTTCACTGCCAGCCAGTTGCATCAGTCACAGCTTGCCAATTGTGTTTAAAATTAACTCTTTTAACTTAACTTAATCCATATGCTGCAGCTGCTTGGAAATGGTACATGAAGTATAGAAATCTGCAATCCTTCTCTTTCAATTGAAAGCTGGTATTTTAGTATCTGTTCTCAGTATGCTTAGGTTATTGTTGTTATTGGTATGAATGAACAAATCCTAATTGCTTTAAAGTCACATTAGTCTGACAGCCTTGAATCGTTGGAGGGCTATAAATGAATGATTTACAAGTAGTTAATTTATTACTTCTAGGAAGATGTGAAAATTATTATTTGATCTTAAAGTCATTCTAGGTTGCAATCTATTAGATTTTGCCCAAGATTAATATAAAAAACTAATGAGTTTACTGTAGGTAATAGAGCCAATAGTAACCGTGAACTAAAGAGATGAATTAGTATCTGGTGTGATTATGTATACACTTACCAAATCAAAGGAGAGGTGACATTGCAAGATATTTATACACTAATTCTTCTTGCATAAAGGAAATGGTATAGAGTTCTGTAATAATGAGACCCTTCTGCAGGGACAGAATGCCACAGTGGCAGTGGCACAGAGTACATTGCTGTAACGCAGAGAAGTTGCCATTGCTTCCTTCCAGTGGGTAAAGTTGAGCTGGATGAGACTGAGTAGTTGCACTTAGGGATCTCAGTCACAGAAATCTTAAAATGTGGCTGTTCATTGTGGGATGTTGCTGCTAATTTGTCTGCAAGGGCTAGACACCAAGGCAGCAATGCCAGCATCTTGCTTCTTCAATGACAGTGGAAGGCTATTTCTCGGACCCTATTAAAATCATGGGTAGTAGCTCCTCTGAGGATAGGATAAATAGAAGGAAAGACCTTGAAAGGAAGGTTATGAATTTAAATTGTGTTATAGCGGACCAGATCAAGAGGACTTTCCTGGACTGAGGATAAGCAGCTGCAGGTGTATGCAAGAAACTTTAAAAAAATGGCGTTCAGCAAATCATAACTGAAAGAGCTGGACCGTGCAGCAGACAAGCTTGGTAACTCAAACTGTTGTCCCTTTATTTCATTCCTCCCCCCTACGCAACGGTAACAGCTTTGTTAAATCATCAAAAATCCTCAAATCCAAAAATAAGGAAGCAAAACCTGATAAGAGGAAATGTATGTTTTTTGTGGTAGACTTCGTCAGGTGTCCGAATAAAATCCCTGAGGTTCTTACGGGATATTAGACAGACCAACCATGAATCTCACCCTTACCCCCTTGTGCTGCTAAAATTGATGCAGACCGTGAAGATCAATGCTTCATCTTTTCTGCTTGTATGCAGATTTTTTGCATAATTAAATCCTTGAGTCTCTGTTTTTGCCATGGAGCCATGGCAGTTGCCTTTAGTTTATATTGCCTTATGACCACATATAAAAGAAGTCACTGAGTATAAGGTAGCATTGGAGAGTCCAGTATCACCAGTATATAGTAATGACATAAAATGTGAATGGCACCAAGGTGATTTGTATGCCTCAGTTTGCAAGATACCTCAATGCTTGAAGGAAATGGATATGTTGCAGAAGTACTGAAATGAATAGGAAAGAGAGAGATTTCCAAAAATGAGGCAATTGTGGAATGAGAGTAGAGTATAAGATACATTTAAATAAATCCATGTAAATTTGTGTGGCAAAAGACTAGATTTAAAAAAAAACACAAAAAACACCACAAAACCAAACCCCAAGTGTTCCTTGCCATGCATAGATTATTATTTGAAAAATCCGAGCACACATTGGCGTGTATGAAATGGACTTCTGAGAATATTGACTTGTGTTATATCTGTAATTGAAATGGGGAGGATGAACTTCATGTGCTAATTCCCCAAAGGGCCCATAATAAATGCAGTTACTAAGTTTCAAAATTATACATTAATCTAAGTTTTTTAGCAATGTCTTCAGATGTCATTGGTTGTTAATTATCTGTCTAATATAATACAGGTGTAAAGCATAAACCTACTGGAAATAATGATCAGTATTCTTCCATTCATTTTTTTTATAATTTCCCTAGATAAAATATTTTAACATGAGCATCTGAAACTTTAAAAGACAGTTAAAGAATCATTTTCAAAGATCCTAGATTTAGCCTGATATTTTGGAAATTCATGACAAATACTTATCATCCTGATTCACGCAAACTGATTCAGAAATAGAACAGGAAAGTCCTTTATACTTTAGATTTAATTGTTAAGTATGCAAAGAAGACATTTAACAAATAGCTTCTTTTTAATTTTTTTGTTCCAAGTAGAAAATTTGGACTTTTGCAGTTTTTTACAGAGTCTATATTGCTTGAGTTGCAAATAGGTATTGCTGTGAAGATACAGAATAATGAGAATCTCTGTTAACGTACCAATAAATCTTTGGTATCTTTACATTTTTTACTATACGTTACCACTTAGAATAATAACTCATTCTGGAAACAAATTCTAATTAATTGTATCTCTGTGGAGGTTTTACGAGAAGTATACTTAATGAAAATATATCAGAAGTAAATGTAGAAATGCAGAATAATCTAAATTCTTAGTTCCAGATGGTAGGGCATGGAGTCAACGCTTTATGTCTGAGCACTTGCGTTCACAAACACAAATTAAACTTTCATCTCTATGCATGTACAAAAGATTCTGCAGCTTGCTCTCTTCTCAGTCGGGAACAGCTCCTTGCAAGCAGGCGCTCATGTATTCCCATGTTGCAGAGCTGCCGGCTGATGCCTCGGCACTGCTGGGAGCAGTGATAGCCTTGGTGGTACCAAAGTCAAAGGCTGAGGCTTTACTGAGTGATATTATGGGGATGGAGGGTGCAGAGCTGCAGCCAGTGCTGCCATGGCAGGCCGCAGATGGCATCAATGCATGTGACCTTGCTGCTAGTCCTTTCCTAGAAGAGAAGAGGAACAACAAGAAAACTAAAAACTCGTATTTGCATGCTATAAAGATATATCTAAACAGACCATTATTTCTGCATTTTAAGATGACATACATTCTTCATGCAGCACATATACAATCTACTTCTGTCACCTGTCATAGTACAATGTCTGGGCAATCTCAGTGCTTCGGCCAGGGACTTAGAGCTACTAAATTGAATACTGGAAGAGCTGGAAGGACATACAAATAATTCTTTAAATACTCTGAAATGCTGTCATTTTGTCAACTTGTTTGTCACAAATTCATATGCAGTCAGCACCTGAGGAGAAGATGGGAATTGAACTCTGTCACACGATTTAACGCAATTTGTCTGAAAGCAATGTGACTTCCCAAAGCCCTGAAATGGGCAAACCTTTCTCAGCTTTTACTTTTATTGATGTCCTAGTGGTGGAGCTTGTTCCTCATGAATTTTTAAAGAGAGGCTTTAAGCAATTTCTAAGTAACGGTAATGTGAAATTTTTTCAGTGAAGCCTCTTCCTCCATTGAAATGTTTTTATGTGAGGTTTGAGGGTTTTTTTTTTCAGGTGAATTTCTGTGGAATGGTTCCATTTCAGTGGAATTCTCTATTTCACTGGAGAATATAATCATATTCTCATAATTCTTGTAATAATTTAATTTCATTGGTTCTCTAAGCTTCCAGGAAGCACCTGACAAAACTTGTACTTCCAGGTCTTGTGAGGTCCACGTTTTCCTTGAGGAGGCATCTATGCATCTACAGTACATATCCCATGATATATTTAGATTCTCTTACGGCTAAAATCCTGTAGTATGTCATGGGAATTGCACTATGATTAGTGACCAGTCTCTGGGTGAAAGACAGCTAAAGATATCAAAAGTACAATTCCCACAGATTCATATCCCGTAACTTCCAGATCATATTTAGAAAAACAATCAGAAGTAAATGGATTTGAATGAAATTTAAAGATTTGGGTGCAGAAGAAGAAATTATGTGTGCCTTTGCTGTTCCATTCCTACGTATAATGGAGAGATGCTTCAGAACATTGCTGGGCAAAAGGAAAGAAATGGCGTCAAGTTGCGCCAGGGTAGGTTTAGGTTAGACATTAGGAAAACCTTCTACACCAAAAGGGTTATCAAAGACTGGAACAGGCTGCCGAGGGAAGTGGTTGAATTGCCATCCTTGGATGTATTTAAAAGCCATCTAGATATGGTGATCAGGGACATGGTTTAGAAGTGGGCCTGGTAGAGTTAGACAACAGTTGGACTTGGTGACCTTAAAGGTCTTTCCCAGCCATAACAATTCTATGATTCTATACACACAATATTTTGTGAGCTTGTCTGAATAAGTCTTTATCTGAATTTCTTACAAGTACAAAACCAAAGCCCTTCTCCCTGATGTTCAGAACATCATTTACTGTCGTCATCTGCTGCATATGTCCTGTTGCAGACAACCAGTATTGACAGAACAGAGGCAGTGTGCCTATATAATATCAAGTGATCTTCAATTTGCATCAACCAAAGTACTTACACACTTGATCTCAAATATGGCAAATTATGGGGTAGTTAAGTTTCTAGTTCTGTTCAGTCTTTTCTTTCTGTGCAGGCTGTCAAAATAAATGACAATATCAGATTTCATGAAGATTTTCTGTGGTTAAATCTCCCTCTTGAAAATGTTTCCTAAGATTAGGATAAGATAGGAGCCAATCAACCCATTTTTAGGTTATTTGTGTGGTAAATCAAAACAAAGACAGACAGTGAAATTCATTTGTTTTAAGTTTAAAGGGTGTTTTCTTTTTATACTAGTATGGCTTTAGTTGTTATCTTTAAATAGTTATCATAATCACTTCTTGCCTAATAATCTCTGATTGCTCTTGACTTTTACGTTTACATTTCCTGATTAGAAAGCCAGATTCATCAAGTCAAAAATAAAAGCCAGGAACAAAATTATCATAAGGTTAATTTAGGGAAGGGAAAGGTGGTGTGTGGAAGAGAGGGGAGAACCTGAGACTGTCTTTAATGGATGCTTGCAAAAAGAGCTCAATTTTCCTGATGTCAAATGCTTCTTGGGTAGAGGCAGTAGGGAGGAAAATTATCTGGCTTGGACTATATGAGTATATGTGGCTGAAAAAAGTAAATCTACTTTTCTCATTGTTTATGTACTAAATTTCTGTAATATGTTCCAAAAATACATACATATAACACCTTGAGAGAATTTAAGTGAATTAAAATGGAGTCAATGCATTATCAACAGGTAGCTATTAAGGGACAAACTGCCAACTGTGAGGATTCTTTAAAAAATCAAAAAAACCTCACAAGCCCATCCTGTATTTTTCCTTGGACTTTCAAAAGATGTTTGAACGATGTCTCCTTTAGCAGATGTTCTGATATCCAGATAAAGTTTGTTCATATTAAGAGAGTAGTAGAGTTATTTAACTAAAATATACGGACTACCCATTTGCTGTTCTCCAGCAATTGTCTGAGATAAATATACCTGCCTTCCACTCTTTCCTAAACATTTTTTTTCTTCAACTGGAGGGGGACTTATTGAAAGAGAATAAATTAGTTCAGGGGGAAAAGAAAGCACCCAGCAGCATTTAATATGGCACCTGAAAGTCAGTAGTGCATACTATTTTTCTAAAAGTTAATGAAACATATAATTAGAATTCTCTTTCTGATGTTTTTGGGGGTTTTAACTATGGAGTGTACGCACTGTGCAAGCAGAATAGTTAAGCGGAACTGTATCCCTACTCAGAAGTGGAGCAATTAGCATGCTAAGAAGCACACATACTTTTAGGTCATTTCTGTTTCAAAGTGCTTGTATCCAAAGCTGTCTTCTTTGATGATCAACAGTGCTTTTGTTTGAGACTACTTGAACTTTAAGATGGACAGTATTGGCATTTTTATTTTCCTGTAATTCTTCCTGTTCTATTACAAGAATGAAGAAACCAGAATATTTTGTAAGTAGACGGACCATAATTTGTCCTACTTGTTATACTTTTAACTATATGTTCATATGCACCTAAAAAATTTAATTTTTAAAACTTACTACGTAAAACCTCCCTTTAATGGAATTATGATGTTACAAGGCTGTTGATGTTAATGAACATGTTAAGGTAGTGCAGACTTTGAGAGACAGAAAGAATCCCCTTGAAAATGTGGCAGATGAGTGAAACAAAACAGACACATCCACAGAGATCTTCATATGTGGTTGCAGTATAAGGATTCCCAAAGATAATTTGGAACTGGCTATATTAAAACCCAGTACTTTTGGAAACCAGAATCATTTCACAAAAGGATGACTAATAAAAGTACTTACATTAAATTGTGAAAATTTGCTTTAATGGCTGGTGCTACTGACGAAAGAATCTGTATTAATAATTACATCTGCTTTGGGAAGGCTTTGTGAGTCATATGAGCATCAGAAGATGCTTAAACACTTGTGATCAGATAGATCATGACAAGTAAAGGCTGAGAAGAGATGGTGATAGCTGTCCAGGTGCTGTGAGAATGTCTGTACAAGAAGTCTGTCATTCCAAGTAACCTACTCAGATGGGAGATCGAAAGAAACGTTTCAGCTGAATCCCATCAGACTTAAACAAGAAAAGAAAGGAGCAAAGTATTTGAGAGAGATTTGGGTGAAAGTGAATAATTGCTTTCATGCAGATGAAAGGGNCGTGAATAATTGCTTTCATGCAGATAAAAAGGGCCTGAAGTTGAGGAAGGGATATATATATATATAAGCAGAGTGCTAAAGAGACTGCGCTGCCTCTGGTGTAGGTGTGGGGCTTCTGGGGTGTTCAAACTACTGAAGAGTAGTGTAGGAATAAGATTGTATGGCTGAAGTGGGTGAATGAATTTAGTTGTGGAGTCAAGCGTAATATCCAATGGAGAGGCAGTAGGAGTGCCTTAAGGTCACGAAGGAGCTGTGGAAGAAGAATGGGTGAACAAAGGTGTCTAGCAAAGGCTTAGGGAGAGCAGAGGGTTTGCGTTAATGCTGATAACTTTTTACCAGGGCCAAAGCTGAGAGTTCCTCACTGGAAAGTAGTAGGTGTTTACCCACTCTATTCAGCTGGTAGCATGTGTGTCTTTATTTTAAGTGATGTCTGTATGTCACAACGTTGAATATTTGGCCAAATGGATACTGGATAGGTTTGTAAGTAAAGCCTGTATGTGTACTGCTCAGCACTACTGGGTGGCTAGTTCCAGTAGCAAAAAAGAAAAAGATATTCCTAAAGCTAAATTCCAGTCATTTCTGCATAATAATACTTTAACAGGAATTTTGTGACAATGTGAGGTGCAAGAAACTTTGGATCTGCAGCTGCAAAATTCTTGAAGCAAACAATAAGGCTAGTCCCATGTATCGTCCAGCCAGCCATTTATGAAGACAGATGTTCATGTGGGTGTTCAGAGTTAAAGTTAGGACAAAATACTTAATAAATTCAGAGTAATTTTGACAGGTGACTACAGAATGTTTCAGCACATCCTGATGCCAAATGTTCCTCACCCCAGTTGAGATATGACTATTTCCTATTGTGTAAATCTCGAGGAGGTGAACCTATTCCAAGCTATTAGAATATAAGTGCGTATATAAAATATGGTTATATTGTATTAGAAATCCACATGGGGAGGGAGGGTCTCCATTTTGCATCTTCAAAAGACAGAACAAATACTATTCTTCCCATTTCTTAATTTCTGTAAAGTGATTATTTCAATGCTAACTCAAAGCAGCCTTTGTGGATGTCTGCTACTGCAGCCCTGTGGTCTTTCATCAGGAGCTTGCAGTAGGCAGAAGTGGGATACTTCAGCTATATACCCAACGAGCGTAGTCCTGTATTGTTCCACTTCTTTTAGTCTCAAAGAATTTTGATTAAACTTCCCGAGGAGTGTTACTGGGGAGGAAGGGAACACACAGTTGCCTGTAGTATTGCTGTTGTGATGTCTGTCTTTATTCAGAGGAATGTTTCATTCAAAGCACACTGCAGATAACATTAAAAAAAGGAGTAAGTTGAACTTATGTAGCTTATATAGGCTTCTATGGCAGTGCTTTCAGTTTTTATCTTCTGATCAGCATGTGCACCTCTGAAAAAAAGAATTAGAAATGGAAATGCAGCTTTTGTCTGATGCTAATGTTCACTTGCAGTCTCTCTACTAGAGAAATGGAGATACAGAATATACATTAATCAGCAAACCCGAGACCTGGAAAATTTCTAAAACTTTCTAGTTAGTTGAGAAGTTGCTTTTTGGCTGTCCTTCTAGGTGAAGGTTCCTAACTGTTTTTCAAAACTGGTATTGTGGTGGGCAACTCTACTATGAAAAAGGCAAGAAGAAAAAAGGAACAAATGGAAAAATTAAGAAGAATCACACTAGTAAAAAAATATCAGTAAGATCCTGGAGTTTGGATCCCCCTAGTCTCACTTGGTCAGCATAGTTTAGGGATCAGATAGAGGCTGAAGAGATACTGAAGGCAGCAATCTGTCACCTATTGCTCCTTTTTGGCTGTCCATCCTGTTATGCCTCTTAATTTATAAATAAGGAGGCCAGATGGCAATCTCCAATTATTATTGCTCTTTTGTTATCTACTTAGAGTTTTAGCTTCTTACATAAATTAAAAACTTGGCTATAATTTTGTTATTGTCCTCAGGAACTGTTCTTTTTAATTTTAAAATGCAGTTTGTACCGGTCTGTTTGATTCAAAGTTTTGATGACTTCTGGCTGTAATATCATTTCAGGTTGCATTAAACTTGCTAGCATTGAGGCATCTAACCTCACAGATTTTTTCTGAGATGATGCCCTTTTCGGTGTTTATATCAACAGAACTGAAGCCAAGTTGGAAAGGAAAGGAATCGGAAAGGGCTTCCTTCACTGTCGTGTCCACACCCCCCCGCCCCATCTCTCTTTCGGAGATGCTTGCCACACTGGAAATGTGTATGGCTGGACTTGATTAACCCCAGGGAAACCTGAATTTGCTTAAATTTCAGATGAACATATGTGTTCACAAACAGATACTGTTACCCAATTAAGCCACTATGCATTATGTTGTGTCATGGAAAGATCTGTAAGTGAATGAAGTGCTCCTTACCATGTAATGTGTTGGGCCATTAAAAGCACTGAATTTTCCATATGCGCTCACTGCTCTCAGATAACTTGATGGCATTTCATGTAAATTTTGAAGAAAGAAATTCCTATATCAGCCACGTAGAAGCAGCAGGCTTAACCCCTGGGCAGGACCAGAAAAGAGAGCACTTCGAAGTGCCCGGCAGCACCCTGTGGGCTCCCCTCAGAAATGACAGGTTGTGTGAGGGTAGGTGATGTGCTGCTCGGTGAGCTTTTACTAGCAAATTCAAGCTACAGGATTACGAGCAGGTTAAGAGTGTGTTTAGACTTGTCAAGATGAGTCCCTGAGCTAAAAAAAGTCACTTGGACATGTGATGGATGCCTATATTCATCAACCTTCAAAATATTCTTGGCTTTAATGTTGATTTTAACTTCATCATAGCTATTCAAAGAGACAGAATTTAATGGGAATTTTGGTGTTTGACTTTCCCTAGAGCTCCTCAGAAACCATTCAGCTAAAAATGACACATAATCCATCATAGCAATTTATTTGAAGACATAATCCAAATTCATAATGTAACTTATTAGCATCTCAAATTGTATTTTTTTCTTTTCTTGGTGTAAAAAAGGTGTCATATGTAGCAGATTCCCAAATTATTAATTGCTGTCTATTACAGGTCACCGTATAGGTGTTGAAAGTACTACTGTGCGTTTGACTGAAAGTTCAGGATTCAGGATATTCTTGAGGAATAGCTGTACTGGTGGTTCATGTTGCGGAGACTACCAGCATTCGGACACAACTTGTTAGTGATTACTTGCCAGTTGAGACAATCCTCTCCAGAATGGTGACCAACAAGTCAGTCTGTATATAAATGGAAAAGCTTCATTTCCCAAGAAAGCAAGTACTTGGGCAGAAATCCTCAGGGCTGCTTTCGATTTCTGTTGCTATGTTTTTGCTTTTTTCAATTATATTCATAAAATGCAAATCAGCCCATTAAATCATACTTGCTAGAGAAGTAAATTCTACTTCTAGTCAACAAATCAAAACCATATCATGAATTTTATTTTATTGTCTCATTATCTCAGTTCCAGTCTAGATACCAGTGAGTATCTAGGCAAAGACCAGTCCTGTGGTGCTCGTTGCCCTTTGTCTGTAGAAGAGATTCTAATTTCTACAGTTAATGTTTTCTAAAATGATCACAGCAGTAGAAAAAGATTTTACTGGGCTTGCAGTGAGGCTGTGCTCCTTGAAATGTCGCTATGCATTAGATTTACCATTTCTCACAGCTCTAATTAAAAAAAAAAATAAAGTCTCAAATTATTAATGTATTTCTGATCATTGATTTGTTTCTTTCTTTTACTTTTTCTCAGTTAAAGTATTTTATCATCCTTAATATTTTATCCATGCCTTTGAATAAAGTCATAGGCTATCTAAAAATCAAATATCTCATTCAACTTTTAATTTTTTTCATACTGAAAAAGAGTGCTAGCCTACACGGCTCCTCAGTAACAGTCAATTATTATTAAAAGTTAGCTTTCTTTTTAACTGGACATTGTCCAAAATCTCTGTGTCCTTCAACTGCTATTTCAAATGCCTCAGCTAATTTTGTAGCCATCTACACTGAATGCCAACAAACACTTGGTAATTTTCAATGGCTAAGTCCCTCATAATCCTTCCTGTGTCATCTTAAATTATTTGAACTGCTGCTTAGCATTGTGTCATCAGCAATTTTGTACCTCTTTTCATTGATTCTATCAGCTAAATTGTTTCTATAGAGAGCATCAGGACATAGAATAGACTGGAAATACAAACCAGCTTAAGAGTGTTATCTAAACACTCATCCCTAAAGAGTTACAGACAGGTTTCATAATGCCTTTGGCATAGATTAACTGCGAATCTTTATAGTTTTTCCCAGCAAATGTTTTGAAGGACAGGGGAGCAACTCAAGCACCCTTCAGAAATTTATCATACCAATGATTAGACAATAGAGTCACTGTTACAACATGCCTGCAATGTGCAGCGAGGTGACTCCTGTCACCTCTAGGTTAATATACCTGAGTAACTTATCTAGTGTGAATAACATTGTGTTACATGTTACTGTTTGTCTGTTCAAAATCTCCTTGGGAATTCATCCTGATTTTTGACAAGTACAGAGAATATTTTAAGTACTAACAAAAATATATCTGCTGCATTGTCTAACAATGTAAATTCTAGATAGCTGTGGTATTTTGCTAATTTAAGTTGTACTAGAGGGTTCTCTCTTTCTCCTGTGGTTTCATAATTTTTGGAGAATAGCTCATACAGTATGGAGTACAAAACAATTAAATATAAGTGTATGTTTTATATGGGAGAAGATTGATAGCAGTACTTCAAAAAAACTGAAGCGCCCTATCTCCCAAAATGAAAATAAAGAGTCATGATTGAGAAGTTATTCAGAGAATGGACATTTTCAAAATATTCCCTTTTGAAGAAGCCCAAGAAAACTTGCAATTGCAAGCTCTTGGGCTGCTGGGGGTTACAGCAACGAGCCTGATGGACTGCCGCAGAGTTGGAACCCCATCTCACAAACTCCTTGTTAGTCAAGCTGCCACAGAGCAAAACTTACAGATGTTATGTTATTGCTTCTAAACACTGTTATGCAATATCCAGCCATCTCAAAGAGAACACATGGTGTGGTATTCTGAAACATGAGCTACTTTATCTCTCTCTTTAGAGTGATGAAGTTGAGGTATAAAAATGGTCCAAGGGCATCCCCTTACCATCAGGTAATCTATTATAGATTTTAGCTTTTCATATTTCAGCTACTTTTTTTTTTTTTTTTTTTTTAAATAGAAGACACTCTACACAGACACGTTNTGGACACCCTTCTCATCAGATGCCCTTTGAAATGCCTGTGGTTAGCTGCAAGCTGTTCATCTAGAAATAATTTACACCACCTCCTCCACCTCTTCTAATTTTATTTTCAAGTCTGTTGCTGCAATTCCTAGTCAGGGCAAGAAGAATTTACAAAATGTAGCAAGAGGTCTGAACAACAATGAACTTTATTTCCAAGGATCAGAACTACTGAGACTACAATACATAAAATGACAACTTTAGTAAGGAATGAATTGAAGTAAAGTGACATTTCTGAGAGTTTCATCTAATTTGTAGTTTTCTAATATGGTATAAAAGGTGTCTGCAGTCTCTAAACTTACTGAGTGTGTCTAACAGCACAATGAAATGGAAAAATAAGTCAGTCTTTCTGGAAGAAAATTTACTGGAAATCAGTGATGTTTTTTCTATATTCTCTGTTTACCTGATTTAATTTCTAATGTTTATAGGCAAGTGTGGCTTAAAATAGTGTTAACCTGTGTGCTTTTGTTTACCATAGGAATTAAGTACCAAACCAAAGGCAAAAGTGAAATCTTTCCTCTTGCTTTCTTAGTGCGACTAAGCCATTTTCTCTCTCACATACTGTTGAACTGTTAACTCAGACAGACTAATACAGGACTAAATATGTGAAGTATCTGAGTTTCAAAAAACCACCAGTTAGGTGTTTCATGGTTCATTCATCCCTTGACCTTTGGGCTGAAACAGTCAATAAGGAGGCAAATTACTGTCATTGATATCTGGTTGTTCTCCACTGTAAGAAATCTCTTTCATACTTCAGTTTTCCCTGGGTATACTTTATTGACTTTCTCAAGTAAACACCATTTAATATAAGCCAAAAGAAATAGCTTTTAGCTATAAAGCAGCCATCCTAGTATTAAGAATTAACTGCCCAGTTCCTAAACTAAGAAACAGAATGAAAGAAAAGACTATCTTGCATACATGTGTTTAATATTTTCAGATATTACACGCAGTCTTTTGATTGTTTCAGGTTGAGAGTTTATTTATTAATATTAAAGTTCATGTTAGGCTTAGCTTTAGGGTGTGTTTTTGTTTTGTTTTACATTGTTTTAAATCTCATATGAAAGTATAAGGAGTTTTAAAAGAGTTCTAGTCCCTCCTGTGGGATAGGGACCTGATTTTTTTTTTTTGAATCAGTAGCCAACGGCAAGCAAATTTCNTGAATCAGTAGCCAACGGCAATCAAATTTCTCCAAATAATATCTGTTCCAGCTTTCAAGTAAAAGTGAAGCTTGGGTGTTGTAACTTAGTGTTACTACTCCACATCCCTGTCTCTAAGCAGCTCTCAGCTGCTCCAGTATAGGTGTCTTCCATGACTGAACTCCGTTGAAGGAAGAAACGTGCACGTTTCAGACTTCCACTGAACCTCTTTCCAGATTTTTTTGTTACATTTCCGCTTGTATTCTTTCTAGTAAACTCAAATGTTGAATGTGAATCACAGAATCACCGTTCTGTGATTCTGTGTTTGGGTGACTTTGCTGCTGCTTCAACAGATATCTCACTTCTTCATCCTGCTACATCCAAGTCTGATGCGCTCTAAGACCTGTTGGGAAGATTCTCCAGACACAATTTGTATTCATACTTATGATATAAGTAAGCTATGGTTAACGTAACAGGTAGAATGGTTTGATAGCACTGGATCTAGAAAGCAAAACAGTTGGTATTGAGGACCCATGTAGCATTATACATGTTTTCTGCAAAAGAAATACAGTTTGTACACTCTTAAAAGCACTCTGCAATGCACACCAAAGCGTGCTATGTTGCAATAACCACGAGTTTTCGCTTTAGAACTGCATTCCTGAGCTAAACTAAAATAGTAGCGTGGATGCAAAAATAGATTTGGTGTATATATGGTGGTGTTTGTGCTCTGAGGTTGGTTGTTTTGCTCCAGTAAGATTAACCTTTCTGCTAACATTTCTGCTATCTTTATGTTGCTTACATAACAATACAGCTTTATCTGAGAAGATAATACTTCATGCTTTTGGTTCTAAAGGTACTTTGCTCAAATTCTCCCGTTGGCTCATTTTGTTTGACAAAACTCAGTTCATTGCCTACAGTATATGTCTGTCATCAGTCACAGGATGGTAACTCAACCAGATGCTAGATGCTACATGCTTTAGGCAGTCTTCTTTATTTTCTTTTGTGCTCTTTTAATTTTATTCTCCTATGCTAGCTTAACTCTGAAGTATGAACGTAAAAAGATGCTCCTTTAATTACATCAGAGTTAGTTTTGACAGAGTTCATTGAAGTCAGTGTGGGCTTTTGAATTGATTTTGGTGGGATTTGGTCAGAATGTCAGACTCTAACTTCTGCGTCTCACCCATAGTTTCCCTGTCTCTGAAAAAAGTTATGTATTCAGTGTATGCAACCTTATCTGTGTTCTGATAACCTTGCTATACATGTTTTCTTAGCCATTAATACTATCTCATTCAGTCTAGTTAAACTAAAATATCAGTTAACAAGACTAGAGATAGCAAAATGACCTGATGGCAATTGGTTGCTTTTCTTGCATAGCATCTTTTTTCTTGTTTCTTATCTGTTTTTGTAGTAATTCGTATTGCCGTCTCTAGACAGCTGTCTGAAAAGTAACTATTCTTAATTTCTTGTAATTTCAAAAACCACAGGAACAAACTGTCATGCAGTTCACAAGGTATTTTTCCAGTCTGTAAATGCTTTGATATGGAATTATACGGTTTTCATTCTTAGATTAATGATCCCTCACATAGAATCCTAGCACAAATATTGTTCCTTGCTCCTGTCCAATTCACCTCTTATCGGCCAAGCATTGCTGTTGAGTAACTGTCAGTTTCTAGTTGTCTTGTCTCTGTTTCTTATTCATTAAATCATTTGACGGACTACTAGTTCTCTTCCTTTGTTTACTTGCTATTTTATCATCTTTAGAGAAGCAGTTAATAAAAAATACTATTTCTCTTCCTTGCTGGAGTATAGTTTGTTTTAGAATACCAAAAGCGTGTAGAGAAATCTTGACGATTCAGTAATTAATTTATTTCATATACAAAAGAAAATTCTTACGGAAGTAATATTGACTAGAGTAAATTCTTTCTACCTTGGTGCATGTTAAAAATTACCTGAGTGCCCAAAAAACACATTTGGCCACAGCCCTAGAAGCCTGAAGTGCTGTGTCAACCCGCTGGAGCAGTTAAAAAAAATGGAGTAATGGAGATTTTGGATTTAGCGCTATCTGTCACGTAATATCTTTTTTTTTTTGACACTAGGTGAGTCAGTAGTTGCTCACGTGTGTCTATACCTTTGCTTAATTGAAGTACTTACCTCACAAGTGCTTATTATTTATTTAAGCTGCATGTGTTATCCTTATTAATTACCTTAATTAAATTTCTAAGCACTCGTAAGCTTACCTTTCTCAAAATACATGTAGACAGAAAGCTAGGAGTTCTTGATTCCCTGGTTTTATTTCAGGAGGGGGCTTTACAAAGTGAGTGGGATTTGAGATTGTTATTGTTCTCATTTTTGGGGCTATTTTTTAGTTTTAATATTAACTCTGGGTGAAGAGGCATCTACACCTGCTCTGGCTGATTACTTGTACTCTCAGCCCGTGCAGCTACAGGGATTTTGCAGGTGAGGTGGCTTCTCTCAACAGCATCTGATGCATCAGTGTGTTACATGGTGACATGCTTTCTAGAGGGGCAGAAAAAAATGTCATTTTCATGCTTGTGCAGAAGCTAGGTGAGGGAAGAGACCTTTTTTAGCTATCGTTGCAAGTGAGCGGCTCAGCCAGCCCATGCCTGTTTCCCCTCTGAGGACATTAGCAGATGAGCAGGGGCAGCAGTAACAGCTCAGGAACTTGGTGCCACCAACTCCATATACGGGACCCTAACAGTCTAATAATGGCTGGTAGAAACAGAGATACTCTGTCTTTTTCCAAGAGATGTCATGCCATCCGTTGTCCAACCAGGATGAGGAGGCAGATGAAATATTCTACAAACAGCTGGGAGAAGTCTCAAGATCACGAGCTCTTGTCCTCGTGGGGGACTTCGACTTGCCGGATATCTGCTGGGAATACAATACAGCAGGGAGGGAACAGTCTAGAAGGTTCCTGGAGTGTGTGTTGAGGATAACTTCCTGACACAGCTGGTGAGGGAGCCGACTAGGGAGGGTGCCCTGCTGGAGCTGTTGTTTGTAAACAGGGAAGGGCTTGTGGGGGATGTGACGGTTGGAGGCTATCTTGGGAACAGTGATCATGAAACAGTTTTTGATTCCGGGAGAAGCAAGGAGGGGGGTCAGCAGAACTGCTACGTTGGACTTCTGGAGGGCGGACTTTGTGCTCTTCAGGAGCCTGGTTGACAAAGTCCCTTGGGAGGCAGTC